>JAGKTI010021285.1:0-15825 GCA_018397915.1 Birgus latro | reverse complement strand
GTAATTTAAAGTGGCTTGAATTAGTTAACCCTTCCATAGTTCGTTTTCTTTAGCCAGGTACCATGAAAAAGAAGGAGAATGTAAGGCTGAATTACACCTGTATCAACATTTTTAAGCTCAAGAGGGCGATTTCTCTATGAATTTTCGATGTTTCTCACCAAAAGCGAAGGTTTGAGCCAAAAAGAAAAAAAAAAAGTTGAAAATCGGTCAGGGTCTGAGGGTTTTTCTTTAAAAAGGGGTCGGGACTGGACGGGTTAAGGAGCGGGTGATGAAAAAGGGGACCTATGCACCTAGGAGGAAGATATGGAAGTTCAAAAATCAAGCACTAAGAAATGCCTTCTACAGCGAGATGAGTAGAGTGGTGGCTGTACGGTACGACTGTTGACACAAGTGTTAATGAACAGCACAGAGCTCTCAAGAACAATTTGCTGAGATTCACTGATTCAGTGTGTGAATGGACAAGGGACCCCCCCCCCCCAGACATACTCGTAAATTAATTTTGTGGTGTGGTCGAATGAAGGTGTAGAAGCTGCAGTTAAGGAGAAAAGAAAGCTCTTCCAGAAATGGAAAAGGGGTTGCATCAAAGATGAATACTTAGCTGCCATGGTAGGGCTAGAAAACAGATATCCAAGGCAAAATCTGAGTCCTAGAGACTTATACCTGATAACCTAAATAGTAAAAGAAGAATATGATATTTAAAATGGCAAATCGGATTAAGAGGGAAAACAGGAATGTCATATGTGAACGGTGTATGAGGAATGATGAAGAAAAGATATTGGTGAACAGTGAGGATATTAAAGATGATTTGAGAGAGCATTATGTCACGAATTTCCTAGATCGTAATATTAGTATGGTAATTTGTGACATTGTTTAGCATTATAGTGGGAACGTGGGAACAGTTTTGAAATCCGTAGAATTTCGCTCAGTCTGTTAACCACTCGCTTTTGCACTCACATTTGTAACAAGCTTTCAAAACATTCGTCATTGTTTCCTAAGTGACCGTCTTTATGTACAGACAGTGCGTTTCACTGAGCGATGTTTTTGTGTAATTGTCGTTTCCACACCCTTGCCTCTCTAACCGTTGAGTTAAGCCACGCCCACCTCTCACACTTGTGTTCCAGGCTTTTGAATAAGTCAGTCAGTTTTGGACCATCATGGGATAAGGTCGTTGGTACAGTGCACAACGAGACCTCATTGCAGCGGCTTCAGAAGTCTCTAGCAGTCAGCGATTCTTGTACCTCCCCACTGAGTTGGTGATCGGCAGTAGTGTGGACGTAGGCAGAGATAAGCAGATGCCCAGTCTCTTTGCAGTGCGGCCAATTTCCTCAACTGACCAGCATTTTCACTCTTTGTTTGTTTGTTTTTTTCTATGATTAAGGTTATTTACCTATTGAGTTTGAGTGTGTGAGTGAGTGCATTTCTTTTGCTTCGACTTTGTTTGAATTGAGATTCATGTAACGTAAATTTATTTTCTTGTAATTAATAAATTTACAGTTCTTTTCTTTGAGCTCTGTTAAATGTAACAGTCGTGTTTGATTTTCCATATTTTGCATACTTAGCCGCTACTCCAAGTTAGCACAACTCCTTATGTTAATCACGACTGGTATTTAGGCGAGTTCTTTGGTATTAATTCTTAAATCCGTTGTGCCAGCTAGGAGTTAGTTTCAGCAAGAACATTCCAATTATTATTATTATTATTATTATTATTAATTACTGATTGTCAGGGATGAGCTACCTTTCCCTGAGGCCAACAGTACGAACAATACAGCATTCTTGAGTGATTAGTCTCTGCTGTGTACTGTTGAGAAAGTTTATAAAATTCTCATCTTTAGAGAATCAGTGAAGTAAGCCAGCATAAAAGTAAAATCGCTACTTGATTTCACAACTCGCTTCTTTGTGTCAATCAATTAAATAATTATTTCCACTTCTCATTTTTATATTTTCACTTCCCCCGTGACATCTGGCAACCTCATCCAGGATAGTAACCCTTTTGCGCACGGAACCGCGATTTGCGTTCCATGTGGTGTGGCTTGTTAAAGTACATGGGCCGCAAATCACGTAAAAAAAAAATGAAAAAAAGAAATCACCAAAAAATAAGTTTTGGGTCGATTTTGCGTCAAATTTTGGTGCTTTCTAGCTGCCGTGTGTCTCTCCCGAGGTAAGACCTTGGCAACACTGCAATGGCTATATGGGTCATGCCGCATTGCGTTGTCCCTTTAAATCCGCCATTTTCCCCCTCCCACCCGAGGCTGAAGACATTATTGAAATATTGTGACTGTACAGTGTTTTTTTTTTTTTTACTATACTGTGAAGTGATTGTGTCTATTGAACACAGATATATTGTTTGTAAAGCATTGGGCCCCGTTATCAGTTATTAGGCCTAGAGGCAGGAGTCTGGTTTGTTATAGCGGGGTTTCCTCTCTAACCCTGCCAGTAAATGATGTATTTTACCCTTATAGTGAAGCCATTACTTACAGTATATCTGTGAAACATATAGTGCCTGGATTAGTGAAATAACTGACCTACCATAGCAGGCATTATGTTATGCCATAGGGATACATAGACATATGTATTAGTTGCTAAGAGAACAGGCGGTCTCTTACGCCATACAGTAGGGATGGTAATAACAGAGAAGGCTGGGATGGAATCATGTGAATGTGTTTTATACTGCATATGGTTCAGTGTGAAATATACGTAAAAAATAGAGCAGCGAGTGTTCACCGAGAAATATTGTGTGCACTGACTGACAGCCGGAATGTTTACGTAATGATCAGAGGCAAGAAAATATGCCACACAGCGACACATATATGACATTATATACGTATGTTGTGAAGCGAATGTTTGTGGAGAAATCTATTGTGTGCATCGCATGTGTTAAGCAAACGTAGTGCAAGGAAGAGAGACTACGCCACACACACACACACACACACACATACACACACACACACACACACACACACACTCATGCACCCACACACACACACACACACATGCTCACACACTACCTAACTCACCTTCAAATCTTTCAAATTCCTGCCTGCAGCTCATCACCTCTGGAACAAGTGTTATCCATATTTTGTTGATTTATATATTGACCTATTTCTACATTTCTATATTTTTTACACAAATAAGTATTGAATTTTATATATACACATATGAGATGGTAGAAAGTTCAGCTTCAGTATGGACTAGTGGTCATGTCGAGTTTCTGAGAGCACTCAAAAAGCTTATGATATTTCACATGTAAATTTGAGTAAAAAAAAAACTAAATAAAACCTAACGAGCGAAAATATGTAGGTGCTCGTGAGGCAGGGAAATTGAGCATTTACAGTATATCTCGCTTGCGGGCGAGGAAGAGTGTTCTATCTTTGTTGTCCATTTACTCGAAAACTATTGAATATATCGATTTCTTGTAAGATCCATGATAAAGATCAGTAAATTCTACGTATGAACAGGACATAACTATGTAATTTCTTTAATGAAAAGTTGTTGTTACGTAGGCGGTTATTGTGTGTGCATGACGAAAGTGCACCACGGCCGTGAGTAACCTGTACTTTTTTGCGATTTACTTGGAGACTATAAGGCGTATCAAAAATCGGAGGAGCCCCTGAGAAAGCTCATGAAATTCTACAAAAGATTATGTAATAAAAACATAAGGTGTGCAAGAAAACTTTTGCAATAGAGCTCCCTGAACAAAAATCGATAAGAAAAAAAATGGCTTTTAGTTTTTGGCTATTTTCTCGAAAACTACAAATCGCATCACAACCGGACACACCTCATTAGAAAGCAATGAAATTCTCTATCAAAACTTCTAACAACCTTTTTCAGTATGATGGAAAACATTCGAACGACGATGTTGGGAAGTGAGATCAACGTTCCGAAATGTTTATTCACGGCGGCCTAATGTACTTTTATCCGTTTTTTTTTTCTTTGGCTTATCAGCTAGAACAAACATCGGTGAATAAACTGATTGGGTTTCATGGAAATATTTAGGGTTTTGGGCGGCGAAAATAAGGCGAGAATACATGTTATTTGCGTCGCGCGGGCGGCCTAGCGGCGCGCGCGGGGGTGTAAAATCGTGAGCCATGAAGCTTAATAAAGCTTATGTGCGCGCAAAAGGGTTGACCCCTAGCCTTGAAGTTATTAACTCACTCACTCTTAGCTAGGTATTAGTTATTATTAAAGTTTATAGGCACTGTCTTGCTGGTGGTTATTAATTTTGCTTCATTAACTTTATGTAAGTTTTCCCACCCTGTTGCAATTTTTTATTTCTTCTTTACCAATTTAACTAATCTGGTCACCACCAGACTGTGCCCAAATTCTTTATTTTCGAGCATCACTATTCGACTGCTGAACAGCAACCAGTATATCAGTCTTTATTTCACTCAATCTCAGTCTGAGCATCATGGCAACCAGTATCTATGTACAGGAAGCCATGGATATGGGGCTTACCAACCCCCAGGAAATTAAAGACTATGTGCTCTCATAGTACAATTATGAACAGCAGCGTGAAAATGACGCCCATGAAGAGCGGAAATTTCAACGGGAACACGAGCGAGAATAGCACGAGGAACATGAGAGGGAACGTGAGAGCGAGGAACGTGAGAGAGATCGTGAGCATGAGGAACGTGAGAGAACATGAATACGAATGAGAACAACGTGAACACGAGCAGCCGAGCGTGAGGCACGTGAGAAACATGAGCTTGACGTGTTGAAGCTCAAGTGAGACTCCTTGGCTTCAGGCACATCAGGTGGAGTCAACTCAAGTTCCACGAGTGCTCTCTCAGCACCTGTTCTAGCAACCCACCACCTTAAGCTTCCTTTGTACAAGGAAGTCGAGCAAATCAAGCTGTTCATAGCTTGTTTCGAGGACATGGCGCAGCTGTATGAGGTGGATGAGGCAGCTAAGCGGCTTCAGTTTCTTAGCTTGTTTGAGAACCCTGCCCTGGATATTCTCCACAGAATTTGCGGAAACAATTTCACGTATGAGACGATGAAGACCGCACTTATCAAAGCTTACAGTCTCACGGTTGATGACGCCAGGAATCAGTTCATGAGGACAAGTCTCCAGGAAGAGGAGACAACTGTTCAGTTCCTCGACCATCTCACTGAGTACTTAGACGAGTGGATGGAGAAAGATGAGACTCCTCGCATGCGAGAGGGAATAATTGACCTTGTGCTGCTTACACAGCTGGAAAAGTCGTGGCCTGCTGAACTTATGGCTCATCTCAAGATTTGCAAAGTAAAGGATGCCAACCAAATAGTGGAAAAGGCTGATGCATTCTTCTCACTGTGTACAGGTACCAAGCTCGTAGGCAACAGTCCTGGAACAGGAAAGATACTGCTAGGTCTGGGAAGCAATCACAGACCGAACCCCAGCATTAAGGCCGTTCTCAGAATAATGGGAACGGTCCAAACAAACCACAGAAGAAGGACCAGGAACAGAATACACAGAAACCCGAATGGAAGAGGTACAAGCAGTACCCTAACCAGCAGCAGTATCCCAAGCAGCAGCAGAACAAAGACAAGCCATGTATTCCTCAGTCAGCACAACCAAATTCGGTGTTTCAGAGGCAGGAGGCAAATCCAGCCTTCATTCCCCGAGAAGCACATGATGTTGCCGTCTCCACCAGCACAGGTACTTCCCCACAGTTCTCTAGCCCCCCTCAGATGGTGAACCCTCCTCCACAGGTGATCAATGCTCCAGCTCCTCAGATGGTGAGCACGACCCCTCAGGCATCTAGTTCTCAGGGCGCCACGTTTGCTGCATCGTTCGTTCCGCAGTCTCATAAACGACTGGCTGCTACCTCCTCAGACCCGTCCACTGGCAGCAGTGCCTTTCTTGTTCAGCCAGGGTTTGTGGGAGGTGTTTCCATAAATGTTCTGAGAGACAGACAATGGTTCTTCAGGTTGCTCCATCAGGCAGAGTCTAGTTCGGCTTGAAGAATACACAGGTAGACAGATCCAAGCTCAGCTTATTGATGGATCAGTGAGATTGTTCCCTGATGCTCGTATCCAGGTGGCATCTCCTTTTTACACTGGTTCAACAGCTGCAGTTGTGATGCGAGAACCTATGTTTGACCTTATCATAGGTAACATACTGGGTGCCAAGTATAGTTCCACCGTAGATGTCACTGCTCAGACTTTGGCTGCAGTAACACGAGCTATGGCCAAGGCTCCAAACCGTGTCACCCTGGTGACCATTGCATTGCTGCAAGATCTGATTGATAGTCAAGATGTTGTCCTGGAACAAAAGTATGACCCGGCACTTGCTGCTATGTGGAAGAAGCAAAAGGGTAAAGTGACTAAGTATTCACAGGGAGGTGAAGCCAGGTTCCTTTGTAAACAAGGATGGCTTTACTGTGAGTCACAAACACCCCAGGCGAGGTTCGACTGAAGTTCGTTGTTCCCACAAAGTATCGCCAAGCAGTATTAGAATGGGGTCATTGTTCAGCATCAGGTCATGGGCAAAATGAAAACCCAAGGCCATATCCATGCTGACTTTTTCTGGCCAGGAATGGGAGAGGAAATAGATAGGTTTGTGCGTTCCTGCAATTTGCGTCGACTTACCACCAATCAGGGGTGTGTCCTTCCTGCGCGGTTTGAATCCACGCCCATAATCTCTGAGTCATGTAAGGGAGAGGGCAGTGGTAATGTGGGTGCAGACCTGAAGTCTCGCCCATTGGCCCTGCAGGACACAATATGTCTAGGGTCTGTACATACATATGTACCGTAGGTTAAGGGGGAAGTTTGAGACCCCCGCAGAGGCAATCCGAGGCTGTGGCTGAATTACCTTGTGGTACATCCCGAGAATATGCACATTATCCACATGAGTGTTCACACCCACACTGGGTGTTAAAATGTTACCTGCCGAGTTTTGCCTAGGGATTCTCAGCTACTGGTATTAGTCATAAGTGTAGGATTATAAACTGGGGCAGTCGCGGCAATGCCAACTGTGGACACCGATGACGAGCCCTTTATTAGTCATAAGAGCAGAATCATAAACTGGGGCAGTCGCGGTGATCCCATATGTGGACAACAATGATGAGCTCTTAACCGTTAACAAGGGAACACCTTGTTCTCCGGTTAATAGAGATATAGGTTTAACCAGTAAACTACAGGGGGTCCTGAGAAATATGAGCAATCCAAGGACTACATTTCCTGGTTAATAATCTACCCAATAAGGAAATAATGGCGACCTCAAATGTATGAAGCTCTGGCTGTCAGTTTAATTTTGAGCTGAACCGTACTTTTCATTTATATGCACTGACTACTGGGCTGATCGTAATTGTAATTTAATACAAATTGTTTGTCACATTGACACTACTGATGCTCCACCTTGATTGATTTCACAGGTACAGTTGGTGGATGAAGCAGTTTTGCTGTGCAGGTACAGCGATAGGTGTAGCAGTTTTGCCATGCAGGCTAGCTCATGCTGCACCCTTCTGCCTTTGTCGCCTCTGTTACGTTATTAATTTGTATTATACCATTTTAAACATAGGTACAGTTACATTATAACTGTCACGCCTACACCGTGTATCACATACACTTTCGCTCAGTTTGACCTGAGTACAGGATTCTTCACCATTGTCATGGAGTTTTTTCCCTGAAGCTTGCTTCTATTAACGTAAATACGAGGGTTTTACGCTCACTGGCGACATTGATTTTCTCCTGGATAGTACACAAACCACAGTGTGAATCTTGTGTGACTGAGTTAGGATGTATATGTATATATATACCGTTAAATTTTTCAAAGAAAAATTTGATTTTGATGAGGAGAAATGTCACGCTCGCTTTTTGCACTCACATCTGTAACGAGCTTTCAAAATATTCGCCATTGTTTCCTAAGTGACCGTTTTTATGTACAGATGGTGCATTTCACCGAGCGATATTTTTGCGTAATTGTCGTTCCCACGCCCTTGCCTCTCTAACCGTTCAGTTAAGCCACATCCATCTCTCATGTCCCGGGCATTTGAATAAGTCAGTCAGTTTTGGACCGTCACAGGATAAGGTCTTTGGTACAGTGCAGAGTGAGACCCTGATCGCAGCGGCTTCAGAAGTCTCTAGCAGTCAGCGATTCCTGTATCTCATCACCGAGTTGGTGGTGATCGGTGGTGGTGTGGACGTAGGCAGCGAGCAGCAGACGCCCACTCTCTTCGCGGTGCGGACAATTTCCTCCACTGACCAGTATTTTCACTATTTTTTTTTCTAGGATTAAGGTTATTTAGGTATTGAGTTTGAGTGCATGAGTGAGTGGATTTCTTTTGCTTCGATTTTCTTTTTAAAAATTGAGATTCACGTAACGTATTTTTATTTTCTTGTAATTAATAAATTTACAGTTCTTTTCTTTGCGCTCTGTTAAATGTAACAGTCGTGTTTGATTTTCCATATTTTGCATACTTAGTTGCTACTACAAGTTAGCACAACTTCTTATATTAATCACGACGGGTATTTAGGCCAGTTCTTTGGTATTAATTCTTAAATCCGTTGTGCCAGCTAGGTGTTAGCTTCAGCATGAACCTTCCAATTATTATTTTTATTAATTACTGTCAGGGGTGAGCTAACTTTCTCTGAGTCCAACAGTACGAACAATACAGCATTCTTAAGTGATTAGTCTCCGCTGTGTACTGATGAAAAAGTTTATAAAATTCTTGTCTTTAAGGAAATGGCGAAATAAGCCAGCATAAAAGTAAAATCACTACTTGATTTCACAACTCGATTCTTTGTGTCAATTACTTAATTATTTGCACTTCTCATATTTTTATTTTCACTTCTCTCGTGACGCATTACAACAGGTTGTTGAATGAGGAGTTTGACTGGAATAGGGTTAGTTTGGAGCCAGCAAATCCGGAGTTTGGCCCTTGGCCTTTGATTGACAATGCTACTGTGAGCAGGGCAATAGGCCGGACGCAGGTGGGGAAGGCAGCAGGTGTGTCTGGGCTGACTGCTGAAAAGCTGAAAGCATCAAAAGATATAAGAGGGGTTAATTACCGACTTGATAAAGGCGATTATATATGAGTGTGTTGTCCCAGATGATTGGCTGAAGAGTGTAATTGTACATGTGTACAGGGGAAGGGTGGCACCTTGGAAAGAGGAAATTATAGAGGTATAACTCTTCTAAACCAGATAATGAAGGTAATGGGGAGAGTTCTAGAAAGTATGATTAGAGAAACAGTGAATACTGATGAGATGCAGTTTGGGTTTATGCCAGCTTTAGGAAACTATACAGGAAAGAAAATAGATCTCTACCTTGTTTTTGTTGATTTGGAGAGGGCCTACGACAGAGTCCCTAGGGAGGTGGTGCACTGGGCAATGAGAATGCTTAGGATCGAGGAGTGGCTGGTTAGAATGGTTATGGCTATGTGTATGTGTGTGCTTGCACCCAGGTAAATGCGAATGGAGGTATCAGAGATGAGTTTTCCGTGAATGTTGGTGCGCATCAGTGGTCAGTCTTGAGCCCCTTGTTGTTTATTATGGCACTTGGAACCCTATCACGTGGTTTCAGAAATGGACTCTTGTGGGAGATGTTGTATGCCGATGATTTGGTTTTGATTGCAAATAATGAAAGGGAGGCAGAGAAAAGATATTGGATGTGGAGAGATGGTATGAGGCACAAGGGCTTAAGAGTAAATGCAGATAAAACAAAAGGGGTGATATCTAGGGCTTGTGGTATACTGTCAAAGAAGAGGGAAAGTGGCCATGTGCGATTTGCCAGAAGGGCATGGGAAGTAATTCCATCTTGTGCAGTGTTTGTGATAAGGGGGTGCATAAGAGGTGTAGAGATATTTGAGGCAGACTGCGAGATAATGGCGATATAATGCAAATTTCATGTGTGGTGTGTCGGGGAGAGCATATTGAGATTGTTATGCATTGAAGGGATTGATCTTGCTGGCAAGTCTCTTGAGTGTGTGGAAGTTATTATTATTATTTTTTTTTTTGAGGGGGGGAGAGTTTATGTGCTGCAAATGGGGAGCTAGCTAGCTCTGTTGCTAGAGTGAGGAGTGGTTGGGAGAAGTTCAGGGAGCTGTTGCCTCTCCAGACACTGAGAAGGCTCACTCTCCGTACAATGGGATCTTTGTATGCAGCATGTGTTAGGGGTGTAATGCTCTATGGTAGTGCGGGCTGGGCAGTAAAGGAAGAAGATATCCGCAGACTCAAACATACAGAAATGACCCTGATTAGGTAGATGTGCAATGCATTCTTGAGTGCAAGGCCTGGGAGGGTTAGCTATACGATGAAAGAGTTGAGAGGTAGGATGGGACTGGAGTGTATTGCTGTTGTGATGAAGAAAAGTAGACTGGGATAGTCTGGGCATGTGGAGAGGATGGGGGATGATAATTGAGTGCAAAAAGTGAGAAGTGTTAACATTAGAGGTAGGGTTGCGAGAGGGAGACTGAAAAATTCAGTGTGACCTTAGGGATAAGGCACTGAAGAGGGAAGATGTTGGAGGTCGAGCAGCATGGACAGCCGCCACACCAAATAAACTCAAATGTGTTCAATTTAAAACTATACATAGAAACGGATGCCTAACTGGAAGCGCTGAAACCTGAGAGGTTTCGCCCCCAGGACTCCGCAGTGATTATAACCTACCTAACATAGTGCAAACTAAGATCTACATTCCGTAAAACTGACGCCAAAACAGTATCGTGCGTTAAGAGTGTTCATTAACCCGTTATCTGCTGCATTAGTTCGTGGTCGATCCCCCCATGCAAAAAAAAAAAAAAAAAACAGGATTTTTTTTTATTTCCTCAACAATAGTTTTTGCTCTTATAAATGAAAGAGTGCATGGAAAAGAATAGGAAAACCAAGTATGAGTTCATTACTTATGTTACGTCCCACGTCCCCACACTGCGACAGCTCCAACAGCAGTAGTTCAGTATAGGAAGGACGTTGCCCAGTGAGTCGTCCTTCCTATGGTCAGCCTTTAGGTGTATAGCTCACTAGATCTGCTAAGGCGATTAACACTGGCTTCTTAAAGTTCACTGTCTTTATTATCCAAATAATTCCACTTAATGCTTTCCAACTTCACTTCACTATTCACACAAGCACTGGAGCTATACGAACTTTACGAAGTGCAGTTACACTTAATGCCTAACAGCATTTCACTATTTTTACAATAACACTTCAATAGCTTCACAAGTACCGAAAATATACAAACTTCACTAACACTGCACCGACACCCAGATAAACTTCACTCAAACTGACTGAAGCCCAACTAATCCTCCCTAGTGTCTCATCCCTCATCCTTATATAACCTTGTATTATTCAGGAAACTTCTAGCACGAACTCGACGGTGCGACAGTTAACAGTTGCCAACTAAGAGACAACCAAAATATGCCAGTCTTCTTACATTACATAACACTCTAAATCAATTACCAAACATAAATTAAATTATATACTTTAACGAACAATCAAGTAAATAAAACATTATACAGAAGAAGAGCATAAAATTAATGCAAAACTTACGATACAACTACGCTTCAAACAGCAGGCAAACTGGCAACTCTGACTTGTACCGATACCAGCCTACGGTAAATGTCTAGAATCAGTGAGACGCTTCTCGACTTCCTAACTGGCAAATTCCCCTTCGTAACACTACCCCCTCCCTAGATCTTTGTCGTCCCGACAAAACTACACGGTATATACAGACATAAACATTAATCCTAATGAAACATCTTACTATACACAAAATAATCCTTCAACTTATCAGGTCTTCTTCTGTGCCGCTTCCGACGACGGCCTTGCTCCTCCACATACTCCACTCCTGGAAGGTCTTGATCTGCTTCCGACGACGTCCTTGCTCCTCCACGTAGTCCACTCCTCATGGAAGGTCTTGATCCTCTTCCTGATTCACTTCCTCCCTCTGGAAACTGTCACCATCCTCTTGCACTTCCGTTGCTTGGTCCTCCTGTTCTCTCTTCCACTTGTTGCAGTCCACCTTCCAATGTCTCGGCTCTTCACAATACCAGCAACTTCCTCTGATCTTGTGTTTCCTCTTCCACTTGTTGCAATCCACCTTCCGATGTCCCGGCTCCCTACAATACCAGCAACTTCCTTCGAATTTTTCCTCTTCTCGAGCCTGCCAACTTCGTGCCCCGAATCCTGCACTATGACTCGTCTGAAATGGGTGTACCATTCCCCTTATATGTATATGTATATATGCCTCCCTCACTGTATACCCCCCCCACTATATGCCCCCCCCACTGTATCCAGAATTGCAGCGCAAGCAGTGCTTCCCAGGCTAGCCTAGCTATTCAACTCCATATGTCTCGACTCCGGGCAGTCGAGGGCTGATATCAGAGAGGTAACACCTATATTTCTGTGCTCCACAATTAAAGGCCGTAAATAGCTACTCCAGGACTTTTCTTCAACCATCAAGAGACGGGTGTTACACTTTTGGTAGCAGAGGTGATCGGCCCATCGTTTCTCATCGCCTCTACAGTGTTTTAGTGCCACCAACAACTACTAGATGCACCGCCTCTAATGGCCTCGCCCTCTCGTGCTCACTCTCATGGCATAATACCGGCTCTGCCTACAGGTGTCCTATTCCCCTCACCAGTGCCGTTCTCTACATCGACCACAACCCCGCACAGGCCGCGACAATCGACGCTGCCCCCCTCAACACCTATCTTCCCTGTTCTGACACCTGTTCAGGCACCTGTTCCGACTCCTGTTCATCTGCCGCTGGCCCTCTCCAGCGTCTGCCGTTCACTCTCTGCATCTGCCACGTCAGTGCCCTCTGCCACATCTGCCACCCACCAGCTTTGCATCTGCCTGTGGCGACATTTGTCCACCCTTTAGTGCCTCCACATATGGTTCGGATTAAACAACCTACATCGCGCCACTCAACCCTCCTATTCACGTATCGGCTCAAGCCCAGCGAGACACTCCACCTCTTCCAAGACTCATCCTACATACCTACTACAAGCCTGCCTCTGGCTTAGTCCACCACGTGCCCTCCACGTTCTCCCACCAGCTGATCAACGCCCTCACCTCTCCCCTCCACTGCGTTTTCAGCTGTGTAACTATACTAGTGTACCTTCATCCACCCATCTGACATTCTGTAGAGATTATCCTCCGATTTTCTCTACAGATTGTGTGCTATTGTCATAATTCATCTCCACCCCTCGCTCCATCCTCACCTTCACCGCTAGTCTTTATTCCTCATCTCCCATCTCACCTACTATTTATTGCAACTACCATACATTTCCATTTCCATTCTCATGGTCCATATTCTCATCTTCATACTGTAAATATATATATCACTCCTCATCTCTCATCTTATATTACGTCGCCATACTATATGTCATACTTTGCATATACGGAACTTACTCCATCCACTCTCAGTTAAGAATCAACCAATGATCACAACCCACCAGCCGAGGAAGATTCAGTGACTCATTTAAGTAGCGGACGCACGTACTCTCGCCCTGCCTCACAACCCACAACTTCATTACTCGCCTCTCCACACCCTTCCCATCCAGATACCTCATCCTCTACCCCTGTTACTACACTGACTGATTCTCTCCTTACTCCTACCACTCTCGTTAACTCTCCTGCCCCACTTCACCTCTCGTCTCCCTTACACTTAACTACCACTACCTTCTCTCTCTCATACTCCCATCACTTCTACACTTCCAGCCATGACCCAAACAACCCCTACTCCCCAGTCTATTTATCTCGACGATGCCAATCGTCCCAAATTTACCGGCGAGGACTCCACTTGGTCTGTTTATGATTTTCTCAGAGAAGTCGAAACCGACATCCACAATCGGCGGATTACAGATGAAAACCTCAAAGTCTCTCATCTCATGGGTCGCTTACACCAACGCAAATCGGATATCGGATCCGCGATCCGTGCTGGACATTTTGATGGCATAACAACCTTTGCTGATTTCTGTAAGGAACTCCATAACACTTTTTTGTCAACGTTCAAATGCCGCATCTCTCATTGGGTTCACTAATCTCCTCACCCAGATGGATGAGGATTTGCGTGTCCCCCCCCCCAACATGCCAAACTACGTGAAGCAGCTGCTGCCATGAAAGCCACTAGTAGCGAGATCCGCCAATTACTTATAGGCACGAAATGGGTTCAGAATGTAAATGGAGTTCCTATGGTTTCACTCGACAACCTTGCAGATTTATTTGGTTACCTGAGATTCCTCCATTGGCTTATTCCTAAACAAAGAGCAATAGCCCTGGTGATTGGTTTAAATCCAGGTGATAAAATTGTTCAGATTACTAAAACAATCCATGTAAGAACAGGTTCAAACCTCACGCGTCAGGCCACAGACTGACCATTGCTCTCTCAGGTCTGTCACACTACCACTTCCCCAGACCAATGCCGTTCTCATTCAGTCACACGAAGCAGACCTACCACATCTTGTTCTCCAGCTGCCAGTCGTGATCAATCTAGCGTCCTACAGAACAGACAGTCCTCGATCCTATGCTGGCACTGTGGTACACCTGGATATTGAGCAAATAGTTGCGACTGTAAACACACATGGTCTTACTCCCAAACTAGACGCCTCCCCTTTCGCGTCACCCTACATGCAAATATCACAAGACTAGTACGACACACACTACAGACGAGTGTCGTTACCTAAATCGCCACCAGTCGGGGGAAGCGCTGCGCCCCTATCGGACCAATATGACGTAGCAACAGAACACCAACTCCCCATCCGCCATGTAGGACCTATCACTTCCTCAGGTCTAGTCATTCTAGGACGGAGTAATGACATACCGACGTCGTTCTTCATGGACACCGGATCTATAGTAAACTTGATTTCTGATACCTCCTTAGACATCATTCAACGCCACCTCAATCGCGTCAGTTTCCTTGAACCGCCACACATTCACCTACGCAGTGTAGAAGGCTCCGAGTTTAAGGTCAAGGGAAGAGTCACTTTAGAAGTACAACTAGACAGCGCCTTGCTCCCTTTCCCAATAGAATTTCATGTAACTAACGACTTGAAATATCCTGGAGATGCCCATATTGGCTTACCCACCATGGCACAACACTCCATTGCATTATTACCTGCCTGTAGTAGTATAAACATTTCTGGGTTCCCAGTCTACAGTATGAAATGTCCCCATCTTGTACTGCCAGTAATTTCAGTCGTTCCGTCCCCCCCTGACTCTCGCACTCCCTAAGAGTACAGAACAAGCCGTGCCGTCATCATCATCATCACCCGAGAATACAGAGATCATTCTCACTCTGACTGAGAGCAAGGAATCAAAAGATGATACATCCTCTCAGCATTCAGAAAAGGCTCTTCCAGCCTCCTCTAACGATAGCTGACTCAGACATGTCTCAGTTATCTACCTCACAAAGTCTAACTGATGTTCTCCAACACGCAGAGACGAGGCATGCAGTAACGAATACGTGCACAATTTTGTTACCACATGAGTTCACCAAAGTCTCTGTTCGTGTTGTAGGTGCGAAAGAAGGAGTGGATGTACTAACACTACCTGAGACGTGTTGTGTGCATTGCTTAACTTACGAGTCAGCCTGGTGCACGATCTTAGAGGACAGTCTATAGTTGCTCAATGTCACGAATGCTCCACTAAAGCTTAAAAGTTGTGTAAAGATTGGAGATTTCCTATTATACTTAGCGGCCGTAATGGTGTGCCAGGAATCCTCTATCCCTACTGATGATGATAGTCTACCAACCGGTATATGCGCCATTAACTCTACGGGATCTGCTCCGACTCGTTCACCTGACCTGCTCTCAAACCTAACTTGTAAAGATATTCCATAGCATAAATCTCAACTGCTCGACCTTTTGCACACTTACAGAAATGTGGTAGCCTTACCCGGAGAAC
>JAGKTI010021284.1:0-15826 GCA_018397915.1 Birgus latro | reverse complement strand
GTCCTCAAAAACTGAGCTTCTGTGCTTACACCCTGCCTAGGTAAACTGTCACGAATTTTCTACATCGTAACGTTATGTTAAGTAGATCGTGACATCGACGATAATTTTTGAACTGTCGGCTCGGGCCTGAACCGTTACGTCCGTCTTGCCATCTCCCGCACTTGCCGCGCCGCCGATTCAAATGAGAGCTCAGTCTGCCTGTAGACATGGTCCGCACGCTACGCCTCGCAAAAAGGCTCGAGTGATTTTCTTATTTCAGATCTCAGCTTGTGTTGGCGTTCATCGTAGCACCCACCTTTTTGTGATCGTCGCAGCAGCTCAGTTTCATCCATACCGATTAGTATTTTCCTGTTTTCCTAGGCTTAAGCTTTTTGAAATATTTAGCTGTTTGTCTGAGCGAGTGAGTGCATTCCCTTCCCTTGATTTGAATTGGAGTCATGTAACGTAAATTCATTTGCTTGTATTTAATAAATTTACAGTTCGTTTTCTTGAGCTTTGTTAAATGTAACAGTCGTGTTTAATTTTCCCACTTATTTAATATAGTTTTGCTACTCCACGTTAGCACAACTCTTTGTATTAAATCACGACTGGTACTTAGGCCAGCTTTTGGCATTAATCCTTAAATCCGTTGTGCTAGCTAGGAGTTTGTCTCAGCCAAGATCTTGTTATCTTTATTATTATCATCTTTGATTGTTAAGGAGAGAAACTAACTTTCTTAGAGGCCAACGGTACAATATTACAGCCTAACAGAGCGTCTAGTCTCTGCTGCGTACCGTTGAGAAAGTCTATAAATTCTCGACTCTAGAGAATTGGCGAAGTGAGCCAGCATAAAGTGAAATCACTGCTCGATTTCACAAGTCTATTCTCTCTTAGTAAATGACTCGATAGTCATTCTTAGCACACATAGCTATACATTGTATACGCGAGTTATACAATATCATTACCCTTTTGAAATACTTAAATTTCCCCTGACATCTGGCGACCTCACACCAGGATGAAAACGTAAATTTCCCCTGACATTGGTGACCTCGCCAGGATCCAAGCATAAATTTCCCCTGACATCTGGCGACCTCGCCAGGATAATCTCCTAGCCTAAAATTATTACCGAATCACACACTCATACTTATCAGTCTCAGTTGTCACTCAGTCTCAAACCAAGCACGATGGAATCTAGTGCATTCGAGCAAGAAGCTAAGGACATGGGGCTTACTAACCCCCAGGAAATTCGAGATTATGTCCTGTCGCGCTTCAATTATGAGCAGCAACGTGAAAGTGCTGTCCGTGAAGAGCGGAAAATTGAGCGCGAGGAACGTCAAAAGCAGCGTGAGTACGAAGAACGGCAGAAAGAGCGCGAACGTGAGTACGAGGAACGTGAGTGCGAGAGAGAGCACGTGAACACGAGCGCCAAGCACGTGAACATGAGCGTGAGGAGCGAGAGAGAGAACGTGAACACGAGTTAGAGGTGCTTAAACTAAAGCGAGACTCCTTGGCTTCAGGCACACCGGGTGCAGCCAATCCAAACTCCCCTACTGCTCTCCCAGCACCTTTTCTAGCAACTCCACGTCTCAAGCTTCCCTCTTACAAGGAAGGCGAGCGAATCGAGCCATTTATAGCTCATATCCATGGCAAACCTGTACAAACTGGAAGAGGCAGCTAAGCGGCTTCAGTTCCTTAGCCTGTTTGAGGGCCCCGCCCTCGAGATTCTCCACGGAATTCGTGGAGATAATCTCACGTATGAGATGATGAAGTCCGCACTCATCAAAGCGTATGGTCTTACTGTTGATCATGCTAGAAGTCAGTTCATGAAGGTGCGTCTCTAGGAAAAGGAGACAGCGATTCAGTTCCTTGACCGTCTCACGGCATATTTAGGCGAATGGATGGAGAAGGATGAGACTCCCAGCACACGAGAGGGAATGATCGACCTCGTGCTGCGCACACAGCTGGAAAAGTCATGGCCTGCTGAGCTCATGGCCCAGCTCAAGATGTCCAAAGTGAAGGACGCATCCAAAATGGTAGAGAAGGCTGATGCTTTCTTTTCTGCGTATGGGTACGAAACTCGTAAGCAGCAGTCCTGGAACAGGACAGACACTGCTAAGTCTGGTAAGCAGTCCCAGACTGAACCCCAGCATCAAGGCCATTCTCAAAGTAATGGTCACGGTCCAGGCAAACCGTAGAAGGACCAGTGGCAGAATACGCAGAAACCTGACCGGAAGAGGTACAACAAGTACCCTAACCAGCAGCAGTACCCTAAACAACAGCAGCATCAGCCACGCAATCGCCAACCGGGACAAACCTTTTCGACGCCAGCCTCAGCGTATCGGAGGCAGGAGGCAACCGCAGCAGCCTTCATTCCTCGACAAGCACACGATGGTGCCGTCCCCACCAGCACAGCTCCTCCTTCACAGTTCACTAGTCCCCCTGAGACGGTGAACTCTCCTCCACAGGCCGTCAGTGCTCCTGCTCCCCAGATGGTGAGTACAGCTCCTCATGCATCTAGTTCGGGTACAATCCCTAAGGCAAATACTCCTGTCAGATTTGAAGAGATGTGTGCCATGCAGCCTTATCGATGGCTGGCCGCTTCCTCCACAGGCCCTCCCACAGGTAACAGTGCCTTCCTTGTTCAGCCAGGGTTTGTGGGAGGTGTTTCTGTTAATGTACTAAGAGACAATGGTTCCTCAGGTTGTACTGTCAGGCAGAGTCTTGTTCGTCCTGAAGAGTATACAGGCAGACAGATCCAAGCTCAGCTTATTGACGGATCAGTGAGATTGTTTCCTGAGGCATGTATCCAGGTAGCATCTCCCTTTTATACAGGTTCAACAGTTGCAGTTGTCATGCAAGAACCTTTGTTTGACCTCATAATAGGCAATATACCAGGTGCCAAGCATAGTTGCACCACAGATGTCACTACTCAGACTTTGGCTGCAGTAACACGAGCCATGGCCAAGGCTCCAAATTGTGTTGCCCCAGTGGCTATTGCATTGCCGCAAGATCTGATTTGCAGTCAAGATGTTGTCCAAGAGCAACAGATTGACCCGACCCTTGCTGTTGTGCGGAAGAAACAAAAGGGTAAAGTGACCAAGTATTCACGGGGGGGACAAGCCAGGTTCCTTCGTAAACAAGGATGGCTCCACCGTGAGTCACGAACACCCGAGGGCGAGGTTCGACTGCAGTTTGTCGTACCCGCAAACTACCGCCAAGCCGTGTTAGAATGGGGTCATTGTTTAGCATCAGGAGGTCATATGGGCAAAAGGAAAACCCAAGGCCGTATCCGTGCTGACTTTTTCTGGCCAGGAATGGGACAGGAAATTGATAATTTTGTGTACTCCTGTAATGTGTGTCGACGTACCACCATTCAGGAAAGTTTCCTTCCTGCGCCGTTTGAATCCACGCCCATAATCTCTGAGTCGTGTGAGAGAGGGCAGTGGTAATGTGGGTATCTGTTGTACACTGGGTTCCCTTAGACTGTGCTGTTCTAAGAGATTTGAGCAATCCAAGAACTAGCTTGGTTCCCAGTCAGTACTATGCTGCTAAGACCTCACGTCTCGCTTGTTGGCCCCACAGGACATAATATGTCTGGGGTCTGTACATACATATGTATTGTAGCTCATAAGTGCACATTTTCGGTGATCCCAACCAGGGACACCGACGACAAGCCCTTATTAGTCGTAAGCATAGGGCTTGTGCATATTGTATGTACCGTAGATTAAGGTAGGTAAGGGGGAAGTCCGAGACCCAGCAGAGGCAATCTAAGGCTGAGTTTGAATTACCTTGTGGTGTATCTCGAGCCGTGGGCCTCCCTGAGGATTCCCGGAGATTACACAGAAGCCACATGAGTGTTCACACCCACGCAGGGTGTTAAAATGTGACCTGCCCAAGTTTGCATAGGGATTCTCGACTTACCCTTATTAGTTATAAGTGCACCATAGATTAAGGTAGGTTAAGGGGGAAGTCCGAGACCCCGCAGAGGCAATCTGAGGCTGAGTTTGAATTACCTTGTGGTGTATCTCGAGCCGTGGGCCTCCCTGAGGATTCCCGGAGATTACACAGAAGCCACATGAGTATTCACACCCACGCAGGGTGTTAAAATGTGACCTGCCCAAGTTTGCATAGGGATTCTCGACTTACCTTTATTAGTTATAAGTGCACCATAGATTAAGGTAGGTTAAGGGGGAAGTCCGAGATCCCTAGAGGCAATCTGAGGCTGTGTTTGAATTACCTTGTGGTGTATCTCGAGCCGTGGGCCTCCCTGAGGATTCCCGGAGATTACACAGAAGCCACATGAGTGTTCACACCCATGCAGGGTGTTAAAATGTGACCTGCCAAAGTTGCATTGGGATTCTCGACTACCTTTACTAATTACAGGTGTGCAGTCATGGTGAGCCCAACCGAGGACACTGATGAGAGGCGGGTACTCATGGTGCGATCCCAGCCGAGGGCACCGACGACGAGTCCTTTATTAGGCATAACTGTAGGTTAAAAAAGGCAACTATTAAGGAAACAATGGCGAAGTGAGCCAGCATGGAGTGAAATCGCTGCTCGATTTCACAAGTCTATTCTCTCTCAGTAAATGACTTGATAGTCATTCTTAGCATACATAGCCATACATTGTATACGTGAATTATACAATAAATGACTCGATAGTCATTCTTAGCATACATAGCCATACATTGTATACGTGAATTATACAATATCATTACCCTTTTGAAATACTTAAATTTCCCTGACATCTGGCGACCTAACGCCAGGATCCAAGCATAAATTTCCCCTGACATAAACTCTTTTGCCTTTGTCTCTCAACTTGTACCTTTCCTTCTTGCTGGAAGTTTGCTCTCATTCAGCCAGTCCCAAAGAAGGGTGACCATTCCCAACCCTCTAACTATCGTCCAATTGCTTTAACATCCTGCGTATCAAAAGTTTTCGAATCAATTCTTAACAGGAAAATTTTAAAGCACCTTTCCTGTCACAACCTTCTTTCTGATCGTCAGTATGGGTTCCGTCAGGGACGCTCCACTGGCGATCTTCTCACCTACCTTTCAGACTCTTGGTCATCCTCTTTTCGGAACTTTGGCGAAAGCTTTGTCATTGCACTTGACATCTCAAAGGCTTTCGATCAAGTCTGGCATAAATCTTTAATTTCCAAACTGTCCTCCTACAGTTTCTATCCTTCTATCTGTGCCTTCATCTCTAGCTTCCTTTTTGGTCGTTCTATTGCTGCTGTTGTAGACGGCCATCGTTCCTCTCCTAGACCTGCCAACAGTGGTGTTCCTCAGGGCTCTGTCCTATCACCTACTCTCTTCCTTTTATTCATCAATGACCTTCTAAGCTGTACATCTAACCCTATCCACTCATATGCTGATGATTCCATCCTTCACCTTTCCATTCGGTTCGCGCAACGTCCATCTCAGCAGTTGCTTCAACAAAAGAGGGATGAGGCTATGGCACACCTAATGTCTGATTTGGCTCGTATCTCTGACTGGGGTAAAAATAATCTTGTTATTTTCAATGCATCAAAAACTCAGTTTTTACACTTATCAACCCGACAAAATCTTCCTCAGGATTACCCACTAATGTTTAATAATGAACAGTTATGTCCTGCATCATCCTTGAACATGCTTGGGGTTTCATTCTCTCAGGATTTGTCTTGGAAAGAACATATTACATCTCTTGTGAAATCTGCTTCCAAGAGATTAGGTGTGCTAAGCCGATTCCGTACTTTCTTTACCCCTGCACAGTTGTTGACCTTGTACACGGGTTTTATTCGCCCGTGTATGGAGTACAACTCTCATGTGTGGGGTGGCTCTCCACATGCAGCTCTTCTCAATAGGGTGGAGTCAAAGGCTTTTCGTCTCATTAACTCTCCTCCTCTTACTGATTCCCTTCAACCATTGTCTCTTCGCCGCACTGTTGCATCTTTATCTCTCTTCTATCGCTACTTCAATGGTCACTGTTCCTCTGAACTGTCTGCTTGCATCCCTCCACCTCTACGACGGGCACGTAGTACCCATCTAGCAACAAACTCTCATCCCTTTTCTGTCCAACTCTCTAATGCAAGAGTTAACCGTTACTCCCAGTCCTTCATTTATGCAACTGGTCAACTCTGGAACTGGCTTCCTCTGTCTGTATTTCCTACTTCCTATGATCTCCAGTCTTTCAAACGCAGTGTGTCCAGGCATCTCGAATTGAACGGATCTTGAATTTGGCTCTCTTTTGTACTGTTTTTGCTTTTTCTAGGAAGGAACAGTATGCAGGCCTGTGGCCTTTGGTTCCTTCTTCCTTGCATTAAAAAAACATACACAGGCACACAGAGACACACAGACACAGACACACACAAACACACATACACGCGCGTAGATACACACACCGCTCGCTGGCGCGGTGGTAGCGTTCTTGCTTGCCATCTGGTAGACGGGAGTTCGCGCCTCGCTCAGGTTGCGGAAAGTTTCACTGACGAAGTGGGTGGTTACTGTCCCATTGAGCAAGAGGATGGGTGTGTGCGTGTGTGAAGGTCACAGCCTTGCCCATAGATTGGACTATATGAGCTCTCAGCTCCCTTCCGGGAGGGTAAAAGCTGACGATCACTACCATCAAGTGATCCTGACCGACCCTGTGAGTTACACACACACACACACACACACACACAGTAATTGGGAATACTAAACGAGAAGTGTGAGGAGGCAAACACCAAGAATGAGGAAAGATGAAATGAAGAGAAGAGTAATTTAGTAACTGGATTGCAGGTACGAAAGTGGTACACTCGAAAGCACCAATTTCTCCTCCTTTTGTAGCCGGAGCCGCGACCAGTGAGCGACCGGGCGGTAAAGTGTTGTTAGTACTTTTGTACGGTAAGCTGTGACGTCAAACATATGACGTCACGATTTTAATGAATTGCCAGACAGTACCATAATAATTTATGTCGTCTAGTAATGCCTACAGAAATCGTAGAAAGGTAATGGGTTAACTATGATACTCCTATATGTAGCGAGCATAGTGAACTGATGTTTGAAAGACTTATTTCAATAATAATCATTTACACCATATATTTGATCAATATTTTATCAGTATTTTAGTGATCAGAAAAGCTTCCTAAATATGGGAAATATAACCAAATAATAAGGTCCTGACCAGTGGGACTTGGGTACTTATATCCTATTTTTTTAATCCCTAGATGTAAACCTTGCACTGATAGTTTCACTGGCTATAGGCTATTTCCAGTTCCTTTCCCTTTTTACTGGCATCCAATCACCTGTTATCTATATTTCACAGCTTACGTCTTTACTGTCGTTCCCTAACTTAGGTGGGCTACTGTGTGTATTACTTTGCACTTTCGAAAAGTGAAAGTCGTCCGCGTTTCTAGCCAGAACACATTTCCTAAATTATTATGTAACCTGAAACTCTCCTCAGTATCTTCAGTGGCACATCTAAATTTGTTATTGACAAATTTGAAAAATAATCCTTCAGGATGTAATTAAATACCCCATTTGTCCTGAAATTACGTGAGTTAGCAATAAGATTAGGGTGCAAGGAATCTACTTACCCTGTTGACGTCTTCTTCAGTTCTTTGTGTTTCACACCGTGGTGGCACTTAAAAGTTTGGTGGTAAACTTTGATTTTCGTTTTTGGGAAAACTCTCACGGAGTTGAAGCATGTATTTGTTTTTCTGCAATATATCGCTTTCCATTCATCAAACTGTTCCTTAGATGACACACTTGTCCGATACTGAACAAGTTCAGTTGTTCTGGAAATGAGGAGAGTGGTAAATTTTCCTTAAAAGTCGAATAACTGAACAACACCCTCCTTGTCCTCCACCACGTATGTTTTGCTCCAGCCGTAGTACTGCCGAGTGCCAATTCCCGAAAAGCCGAAATTATTGTACGTCAATGCCAAAAATATTGTATTTCGCTCTTATTATATTTGACTATATGAAATTCTCTATTATTATGGTACCACATATATTCCTGTTTTTAATATTAAGCAAATGGCAAATAATACATGTTAATATTCAATTAAAATTTGATAATATGAGCATCTCAGAGTTTTCAATAAAGGCATATTCCTTTTGTCTGACGTGATCGCATTCCTTTCCCACTCTAACCATTTCCTGTGGTATTGGAGCAACTGTCGTTTCAATCCTAGCTTTCTCTCTCTCCCCATATGCGTGGGAATTCAGTGCTAACCATATCTGTTTAAAATTATTGTATATTATACGCCGGGTATTGTATACCGTAGACACCAAATTATTGTATATGTACAATAATTATTATACGCGGCACAAACCATTGTTAGTGCTTCTTGCTATATTTCTTCCATTCTCCCCTTAAGTTTGTTTGTTTGTTTCGTGTCTTTGATCCCTCCTTTCTTATATATATCGTGTTGTGTGCTTCAAACAGATAACTCCCATGCATTTGCATTATCATACCGATGTGAATGTGACATTAATGGCGAAGTGTGGAGGTACTTGGCGCAGCACAATAGCATGACGTCACAGAGAGAAGAAAAGACTCCCTTTGCGCATTACCACCATACTGTTGTCAACAAACACCGTTACTGTCTAATTTGCATACTTCTCTAGCATTCTGGTGAACAATAATATACTTATTATTGATTTACTGGTCTATCTGCTGCAGTCTCATAATGCTGTAAATACATCAGTGCACATTATGGAGGTATTTAGCAGTCAGAGGTAGGCATGACGTCACTAGTATGGCGACGTTGGCCAATCAAACTGCTGCTGCTAAAGTACCAACAAGACTTCGTAAAAATGCGACCGGGCGGACGAACACCCTACATCCACCCTTCCTACCCCGGCCTTAGTGTAAGTGTTGCTGAATAGATGTGGAACGGCTAGAGCTGGTGATGTTACAATGTGTCATGATTGTTTAAATAGACACTCAGAATCACTGGGGGTAAAGTATATAAAGGTATTGTGTAATATTTTGTGCTGTTATCTACAACATATAAGAAACGCACAAAAATGAAAGACGACCTACAGTGTATTATGTTACTGTCTATATACTTACGTACTATATTATGTTACAGATATGAATAATATAGTTAGCAACATCTGTTGAAAGATACCCACCACCCTTCTCTGGGTTCCCCTCTCCACCAAACGTCTCTTACCCTCTCGTTCCCCACTCCTTCCCTTTGTTTACCGACATAAACTAAGATAATGATATTATCCGTCAGGTATTGGTCATCCTAATATTGTCATACACCTCTGTATTCGACACCAACAAATCAATAACATACAATGCTTCTGGATACCTGCCAACTTTCATTCTGTCGGAAGCTGTTACGTGACAGGCACACTGCAAGTTGGACCTTGTTTTACAAGGACATAAGGTTCTTTATCCTTAACATAGGTTGTGTGGTTTTGGACGTCCATTACAGTAATTGATATTGACGTGACAGTATAAGCCTTGCATTATAAGCACTAAGGTATAATTGTTCCTGTCATTATTGGATGAACAAAATGAATAAGAGATCGACTCTGACGAACCACAAACTCTGCTGAAAACATTCCGACCTCTTGTGACAACAGTGGCACAGTGTCATTATGTATATGACTGAATGTGGGTCAGTCGTATAAATGGTGCCACTGTTGTGACAAGATGTCGGAATATTTTCGTTAAAGCCTAGAGTTTGTGGTTCGTTAGAGTCGATCACTGTTTCTTTTGGTTAATGCAAAAATGACAGGAACATAAACCTTACGTATTTATAATGTAAGGCTTAAATTGCCACGTCTGTATGAATCATTGGACGTCCAAAATCATTCATAACCTGTGTTAACCATAAACAATCGTATGTCCTTGGAACACATGTTAAAATTTACAGTGCGTATATCATGTAACAGCTTACATCAAGATGAAACAGTTGGCAGGTTTACCGAAGCATTGTATGTTATTGATTTGTTGGTGTTTAAAACAGAGGTGTATGATAATATCAATATGACAAATACCTGACTGATCACTTTAGCATTACCTTAGTTTATGTTGGTAAACAAAGGGTGGGAGTGGAGGATGAGAGGGTAAGACAGACGTTTGGTGGAGACAGGAATCCAGAAAAGGGTGGTGGAGGTGGGAACAAGAATGGATAAGAAACGACATTATCTTTCAACAGATGTTGTTCACTATACAATACTTATTTGTAACGTTATAATATTGTACGTAAGTATATAGACAACATAATACATTGTAGGTCGTCTTTCATTTTCGAGTCAGTCTCATATGTTGTGGATAACAGGACAATATTACACATTAACTACCTTTATATACTTTACTCCTACTAGTTCTGAGTGTCTATAAAAACAGTCATGACACATTGTAACATCACTTTGGCCGTTCCACATCTATCCAACAATGCTTACACTAGGGTTGGGGTAGGGGCAGTGGGTGTGGGGTGTTCCGTCGCCCGGTAGCTCACTGGCTGCGACTCCGGCTACGAGGGAGGGGGGGAGGGGGAGAAATTAGTGCTTTCGGGTGTACATAATCAACAGGGCATAAAAAGAAGGTGGGTAGTAGACTCAAGTTATGGCAAGAATGTAAACAAGTTGATTAAGTTGATGTACTCAAATGTAGATGGCATGGTATCTAAATTATTAGAGATGAATGACTACCAAAGAAAAGGAACCGCATATTATTTGCCTAACTGAAACAAAATTAACCCCAGAGATATCAAACAATACCTTAATCTTAGAGGAATACAATATATCGAGAAGACACAGAAATTTTGGAAAAGGAGGAGGAATTATAGTATTAACAAAGAAAAATATGGAAGTCAAAGAAATAGAACTAGATATAACCTCACAAGTAGAACTGATTGCAGTAGAGATTGACACATCTGAAGGGAAAGTAACTGAGGCAAATTTATACATCCCACCCAAAACACTTGGGAAAGAGGCGATTATGAAGACTTTGCAGACGGTGCAGTTCAGTTTAAGAGCATTACTACATAGAATTTTTTTTTTTATGCAAGGAAGAAGGAACCAAAGGCCACAGGCCTGCATACTGTTCCTTCCAAGAAAAAGCAAAAACAATACAAAACAGAGCCAAATTCAAGATCCGTTCAATTCGAGATGCCTGGACACACTGCGTTTGAAAGACTGGAGATCATAGGAAGTAGGAAATACAGACAGAGGAAGACAGTTCCAGAGTTGACCAGTTGCATAAATGAAGGACTGGGAGTAACGGTTAACTCTTGCATTAGAGAGTTGGACAGAAAAAAGATGAGAGTTTGTTGCTAGACGGGTACTACGTGCCTGTCGTAGAGGTGGAGGGATGCAAGCAGACAGTTCAGAGGAACAGTGACTATTGAAGTAGCGATAGAAGAGAGATAAAGATGCAACAGTGCGGCGAAGAGACAAAGGTTGAAGGGAACCAGTAAGAAGAGGAGAGTTAATGAGACGAAAAGCCTTTGACTCCACCCTATTGAGAAGAGCTGCATGTGGGGAGCCTCCCCACACATGAGAGTTGTACTCCATACACGGGCGAATAAAACCCGTGTACAAGGTCAACAACTGTGCAGGGGTAAAGAAAGTTCGGAATCGGCTTAGCACACCTAATCTCTTGGAAGCAGGTTTCACAAGAGACGTATTATGTTCTTTCCAAGACAAATCCCGAGAGAATGAAACCCCAAGCATGTTCAAGGATGATGCAGGACATTACTGTTCATTATTAAACATTAGTGGGTAATCCTGAGGAAGATTTTGTCGGGTTGATAAGTGTAAGAACTGAGTTTTTGATGCATTAAAAATAACAAGATTATTTTTACCCCAGAGATAGGAGCCAAGTCAGACATTAGGTGTGCCATAGCCTCATCCCTTTTTTGTTGAAGTAACTACTGAGATGGACGTTGCAGGATCCGAATGGAAAGGTGAAGGGTGGAATCATCAGCATATGAGTGGATAGGGTTAGATGTACAGCTTAGAAGGTCATTGATGAATAAAAGGAAGAGAGTAGGTGATAGGACAGAACCCTGAGGAACACCACTGTTGATAGGTCTGGAAGAGGAACGATGGCCGTCTACAACAGCAGCTATAGAACGACCAGAAAGGAAGCTAGAGATGAAGGCACAGATAGAAGGATAGAAACCGTAGGAGGGCAGTTTGGAAATTAAAGATTTATGCCAGACTCGATCGAAAGCCTTTGAGATGTCAAGTGCAATGGCAAAGCTTTCGCCAAAGTCCCGAAAGGAGGATGACCAAGAGTCTGAAAGGTAGGTGAAAAGATCGCCAGTGGAGCGTCCCTGACGGAACCCATACTGACGATCAGAATGAAGGTTGTGACAGGAAAGATGCTTTAAAAAATTTTCTGTTAAGAATTGACTCGAAAACTTTTGAGACACAGGATGTTAAAGCAATTGGACTATAGTTAGAGGGTTGGGAATGGTCACCCTTCTTTGGGACTGGCTGAATGAGAGCAAACTTCCAGCAAGAAGGAAAGGTACAAGTTGAGAGACAAAGGCGAAAGAGTTTACCTAGGCAGAGTGTAAGCACAGAAGCACAGTTTTTGAAAGACAACAGGAGGGACTCCATCAGGACCATATGCCTTTTTAGTATTGAGGCCAGTAATGGCAGAAAACACATCAGCTTAAGTAATTTTAATGTCAGACAAGAGGAGTTTTTCCTAACACAACATGTAAAGGAAAACACCAGAAAAGGAGGACTTGATGATCCAGCAGTACTATATCGTATATTTACTAGGCAAGAAAATGATATTGACAGTATAATGTATCATCCTCCATTCGGCAATAGCGACCATGCAATATTCAACTGCAACTTCAGACTGCATATGACACAGTTAACAGTAATGAGATTTACAAAAAGAGCCTAAACCACAAAAAGGGCAACTACCATGACCTAAAGAAGTACTTAGAAAAATACTGGGAAAAGGAGCTTAGAGGACAAGATTTAAATGTTATATATACAAAATTCTGTGAATTTTATGAAACAGAAGTCCAAAATTACATTCTTCACCACAAGGAAGCAAACGAAAACAGAGAAATGGTGTAATACAGAATGTAAAAAATCAAAAGAAAAAAGAGATTTGCTGTGGAAAAGATACAGGTGAAAAATAGCAAGAGGGCATATAACAGCTATAAACAGGCAAGAAATGATATAAAGATTAGGAGAGACTCTCAAGGACAGTTTGAGGAAGACATTATAAAAAGAATAGTGATCAACCTAAGCTATTTTGCAGCTATATCCAAAGCAGAACCAATGTTAAAGATAATATACGGTCCATTACGGACGAGGGGATCATCTATACTGTTACGAAGCAAGATTTGCCAGTTGGGAAGTCGAGAAATATCTCACTGATTCTAGGCGTTTGGCGAGACGAGTCAGAGTTGCCAGTTAGCATGCTGTTTGGAGAGTAGTTGTTTTGTAAGTTATGCATTAATTTTTATGCTTCTTTTCTCTATAGTGTTTTATTTACGTGATTGTTAAATTATGTAATTTAAGTCTAGTAAATGAGTTAGAGCGTTACGCAATGTAAGAAGACTCTGGCATGTTTGATGTCCCTTACTGGTAACTGACTCACTCCTTCATTTTTGTAACATTCGCGGCCTTTCCTCTAACTTTCACTCTGTTGAGCACCACCTCTTCTCCTCTAAACCTCACCTTCTCTTTCTCTCTGAGACTCAGCTGTCTCAGTCAACTGACAGCAAACCCTTTTCTGTATCCTCCTACTTTCTCTATTCTCATTTCAAAACCAAAGGTGGCTGTTGCGTATATGTATGCAACGATCTATCTTGCTCTCGTGTTCCTGAACTTGATTCGTCTGAATTCTCTGCTCTCTGGCTTCGGCTCTCCTGTCATTCTCTGACTAAATATATCTGTGCTGTTTACTTATCTCTTAATTCTACTGACTATCAAAAATTCTTTGACTATCTTACTTCTACGATGGAACACATTCTATCCATTTCTCCTTTCTCTGAAATCTCCATTCTAGGAGATTTTAATGTTCACCACCGACCACCTTTGGCTCTCCTCTTCTTTCACTGATCCACCTGGTGAACAAGCCTACATCTTTTCTATCCTTAATGACCTAGAGCAGCTTGTACAGCACCCTACCCGTGTCCCTGACCGCCTTGGAGAGAGTTCCAACATACCTGACCTTTTCCTGACAACTAATCCTTCTGCTTACACTGTTAATCTTTTCTCTCCATTGGGCTTCTCCGATCATAACCTTATTAACTTAACCTGTCCTATCGCTCCGGTACAGCCTGTGGACCCTCCAAAAAAACGCCACCTGTGCCACTTTGGAGCTGCAGATTGGGAGGCCCTCAGGCAGTACTTCTTTGATTTTCCATGGAATGATTGTTGCTTCCATGGCCGGGAGCCGTCTGAGTGTGCCTTGCACATTACGGAGGCTATTCTCTCGGACATGGAAGCATACATTCCCTTCTCATATCCTCTGACTAATGCAAGAAAGCCTTGGTTTAATCACGGTTGTTCTAATGCTGTCCGCAACAACGAGAGGACCTTTAGAAGGTACCGGAGCCAACCCACCCCTGAATCACATCTTTTTTATATTTCTGCCCGGAATCATGCTAAGTCTGTTCTTCTCTCTGCTAAAGATAATTTCATCTGTGCTAAATGTTCCCAACTCTCCGACTCGAATTCTTCTCGCTCCTTTTGGCACCTTGCCTAAAACCTTTCTAACAACATTACCTCATCATCCATCCTTCCTCTTTTCTACTCTGATGGCTCTGTAGCTATTTTTTCTACTGATAAAGCAGATCTCTTCGCTCAGACTTTCTCCTCCAATTCTACCTTAGACGATCCCGGTGCTGTTCCTCCATCACTTCCTCCCTCAGACTTCCTCATGACTGGCATTAAAATTTCTTCAGCTGATGTATTTTCTGCCATCACTGGCCTCATTATTAACAAGGCATATGGGCCTGATGGAGTCCCTCCTGTTGACCTCAAAAACTGTGCTTCTGTGCTTACACCCTGCCTAGGTAAACTCTTTCGCCTTTGTCTCTCAACCTGTATCTTTCCTACATCCTGGAAGTTTGCTCTCATGCAGTTTCAAAGCCAAAGGTGGCTGTTGCGTATACGTTCGCAACGATCTATCTTGCTCTCGTGTTCCTGAACTTGATTCTTCTGAATTCTCTGCTCTCTGGCTTCGGCTTTCCTGTCATTCTCTGACTAAATATATCTGTGCTGTTTGCTTATCTCCCAATTCTACTGACTACCAAAAATTCTTTGACTCTCTTACTTCTACGATGGAACACATTCTATCCATTTCTCCTTTCTCTGAAATCTCCATTCTAGGAGATTTCAATGTTCACCACCACCTTTGGCTCTCCTCTCCTTTAACTGATGCACCTGGTGAACAAGCCTACATCTTTTCTATCCTTAATGACCTAGAGCAGCTTGTACAGCACCCTACTCGTATCCCTGACCGCCTTGGAGAGAGTTCCAACATACTTGACCTTTTCCTAACAACTAATCCTTCTGCTTACACTGTTCATCTTTTCTCTCCGTTGGGCTCCTCCGATCACAATCTTATTACCTTAACATGTCCAATCGCTCCAGTACGGCCTGTGGACCCTCCAAAGAAACGCCGCCTGTGGCACTTTGGAGCTGCAGATTGGGAGGCCCTCAGGCAGTACTTCTTTGATTTTCCATGGAATGATTATTGCTTCCATGGCCGGGAGCCATCTGAGTGTGCCTTGCGCATTACGGAGGTTATTCTCTCAGGCATGGAAGCATACATTCCTTTCTCATATCCTCTGACTAATGCAAGAAAGCCTTGGTTTAATCACGCTTGTTCTAATGCTGTCCGCAACAAGGAGAGGGCCTATAAGAGGTACCGGAGCC
>JAGKTI010021283.1:0-15826 GCA_018397915.1 Birgus latro | reverse complement strand
CACATCCTCCATGGACTCCTTCATAACCTTGAGCTGCTTCACCAACAGGGCATGAAAACTCTGGGCAACCAACCTTACACATATATTGCTTTACTTCAGTACAACTGAATACAATACAGTACAAAGGACACTGCACAATACATTATACAGTAATCAGGCACTGTCAGGACCAGAGGACTCTGTACCAGGCGACGTAGCCTCGGGCTGCTACAGATATCGGCCTGGGGTTCTGGGGGTCCCGTCAGGTGGCACGGGATGGTGGTCCAGGGCCAAGTCATCCGAGTTGGGCTGTGGGGCAGCTTGGAGCGGTTCCCGTCACTATGAGGGCCTTGAGGTGAGGTTCGGGCCTCTGGACTGGGCCCGAACAAGAAGAGTAGGCACACCTGTCTGTGCCAACTCTGTCGAGCAAGACGTCGTTTGGTGGGGTGGGGGAGGTCTCATCCCGGGATTCTGGGGATGTCCTGCCAAGTCCGAGGGCTGCGGTTCTCTTTATCTGGGCCTCCGTCAGGTGATGCCTGCGGCGTCCCTTCTGTGGAGAATCCGTCAGGGGGCGGCAGCGGCAAGGCTCTGGTTGCAGGGCTCATATCCCACCCTGGGCCCTCCACTACTGCCGGGCCTCACCCTACAGCAAGTCCCAGCAACATTCACCTGTCCGTGAGTCCGGCCGTGTCCTATTTGTGTACATATTATTTCTTAGTCAAGTGTGCCACTGTCTGTATTTGACTCAGTGTATGAATTGAGCTAAATATGTGTAAGGCTTGTCGCTCTGAGTTTTTATGCTGTGTTCCCTCTAGTTGCCTTAACCCACCCAGTCCCAACCGCTTTTTTACCCAACACCCTCAGAACCCGACCGATTTTCAACTTGTCTTTTTTTGGCTCAAACCTCCGGTTTTGGTGAGAATTATTGAAAATTCATAGAGAAATCGCCCTCCTGAGCTTATAAATGTTGCTACAGTGACAGTCAGCTTTACCTTTTGTTCTCTCTCAGGGTACATGGCTTCAAAGAAAACGAACTATTGGAGGGATAACTAACTCAAGCCATTTTAAATTACATAGTTATATCATTTATTTGGTACGAATTTATGTGTAGTACAAGGCTATATTGGTTTTCACACAATAGTACAGGCAATATAAGCATTGTTCACTCACCAAAAACTCCAATATATGGCACCTTCTTTTACGACATTACCACCGCATTACTTCTGTTTGTTTTTTCCTCTAGCTTCTTTATTTCTTTGTCCTCCACCTCAGGAATCACTTTCACCATGAATTTCGTCATTGGAGTGGAGAGACCGTGGCGCAACATGTCTTTACTGGCCAGGTTACTGCTAACAGGTGAATTGCCGAGTGCGGGAAGGAGGGGGTGGAGGGGGGGTCAGGTGGGGCAGGCAGTATACCCGCTTGACAGCAGGTAGAGGAAGGTCTTCCACATATGCCTACCAAAACTCACCCACGAATCTTGAAAAATTTGCAAACAATGGGCCTTTCAACTGACTGACGTACGATGCATGTCGGTGGGTCTGAGCATGAAAAAAAAGTGGTAATGTGCATTGTACATCAGGGAGACTGGGCGGGTTAGGATACCCAACCTGGTCTAGAAAAAAGTACCCCGCTCTAGGCTCCGTGTCTAAGGGACGAGAAGTCGTGCCTTACACACGTAGCATAACAGCTTGCTTGCCTAATTGTCTCTCTGTACGTACCATTTCACTATATAGTCTTCTTTCTGAGACTTATAGTCTTCTTTCTCAGTGAAACTACCTTAACTGACAGCTCATCTATTGTTGTGTCTTTTTTTTTTCTAATCCCTTTACTAATTTTTCATATTCTTCCTTCTGCTTGTGTGGTTCCCTTTTAATTTCATCTACTTCTATTTCAGAAATTTTCTCCAGTTTATTCACTTTCTCTACAAATTTATTGTATGTTTCCATTTCAGACAGTTCTGGGTAGAAATCATCGTCCTGTTTTCTTCCTTTATCCCTTCCCTTAATTCCTTTCATAGCCACCTTTCCAAAGATAGTATTCATCTTGCTGAAAGGTAATTCTTACAAAGATAACTTTTGCTTACAAATTTGCTTCTTCTTGCTACCCGCCTAGTGATAGTGATGTCATCCAGCCGATGTTCGTTGTATCAGCAGATTCCTTTGAATGCACTGACTTGGATGTATTCTTTTATTTGGACAACACTTTTTTGCTTATGCTCGCTGTACTTTATTGAAACATCCTTAAGTTAACCTAGTACAGAGCTTGACTCATTTAAGATACTATTAGGTGTGGCCAGCAGTGGCCAGTAGTGGAGCTACTCGACGGGTGTCCTCTCTCTCTCCCCACTCTCTTGTGTGTGTGTTCTTACCTAATTGCTGAGCTGGGCACCGCAATCTAAAATTCAACTCCGCAGTCGTAATTCCGCAATCTCTGACCCTTATCTTCCACTAATACAATAAACTTGGAATGTGCAGTTCCGCTTTTTCAGTTCCACAACTGCAATCCAGTTTCACAATTTTCAGTACAAAGTGCACAAACGGGGTAAATTTATTGATAATGTGGTTAATTCTTGTATTTATAATCTATTTATGACATTAATTTCCCATAGTGACAGGCATAGCTAGGCATGCCATAAAATTTACTGCCATGCTGTCTTATAGTATATCATATTGTATCCTATCAAATCATTTCTCCTGGTATCGCCCATCCCTACTGCTAACTGATGCAGCAACGCCTCGCCCACTGCTGTGGCTGGCCGAGAATCCTGCTGAAGCTTGATATTCATGAGTCATGCTGTAGCCTGTACTGACTGACATAGACCGGCACGTGGGAGACTGCTGACAGGATTGCAACTGTGGAAGTACTTCTGCAACACAATACCGCAAGTTTCATTTGAGTTTACCACAATCGCAGTTCCACAGCTGAAATCATACAGTCCACTGTTGCAGACTGCGGAAGTGGTGAAATGCCCACCCTGATGGGAGACCCAGGGAGGGATGTCGCAACACCCACCCCGCAGAGGGAGGATGGTGAGGCTGCATCAACACCCACCCCAGGAGGAGACCGGGTGGTGTATAGGGCGTGCGTAGGCCCAGGGCTAAACGGGCTTACATCCCAGACTGCCTTGCATCCCTCTTGCCCTCAACCAGCAGCCAGGACGAGAGCGTAGTCCCGGCTGCCTACTCTTCAGCCGGGCCAGCCCTCGGCAGGTTTGGGCTGGGACTGATACCACAACCCCAGACAGCACCACGACACAGGGAAGGAGGAGCAGGCTACCATCTGCTCTTCAGCTGTTACCCCCTGCAGGACCGCGACACAGGCCACCGTCCGTGTCGGGAAGGGAGGGCATGCCCACGTCTGTTCTCCGGCTGCTACCCACTGCAGGACCACAGCACAGGCCACCGTCCGTGTCAGGGAGGGAGAGCAGGCCACCATCCGCTCTCCGGCTATAGACCCAGAGAAGGGCAGCACTGCCGTGTCGGCCACCGTCCACATGGGGAAGGAAGGATTGGCCACCATCTGTCCTTCGGCTGCCACCTCTGCAGGGAGCAGGACTGCGACACAGGCCGCCGTCCGCTCTCCGCTTGTTGTCCCTGGGATTAGAGGAACCGCCATGTTGGCCACAGTCCACACGGGGAAGGGAGAGCAGGCCACTGTCTGCTCTTCGTCCTCTGCCCCTAGGACTTTCCCCACAGAGGACGTCCCTGGTTCGGCCCACCACCACTCCTGTGGCTAAGTGGGACAACCTTCTCTCTCTCCCCACAGAGGCAGTCCCCTGGAGGAGTTGCAGCTTGAGGAGTTGCAGCTGGAGGAGTTCTGGCAAGGCCCCGTGACGAGCCTGGGAGTCTACGCCCTGCAGCCAGCACCCCGACAACATCCTCAGCTGTCAGACTCCCAGAGGAAGGGTCGCCGCATGCCGCCCCTGACGGCAGTTCCACTCAAGGAAGACCACAGCCCCTGGACACCCAGGGGCATTCCCAGGACCCCTGGGCAGGACCTCCCCAGCCTCATCGGCCGGTGCTCCACCTCCCGGAGCAGGCGCAGACAAGTGCACCCACTCACCCTATTCAGCCCTAGCCCCGAGAGCCAAACTCCATGATGAGGCCCCTCCAGGAAAGGGCCTCCCTCTATGCCGCCCAGCAGTCAGCCCAGACGACCCGCCCCCTGGCAGTAGTCCCGTGCCTCCTGCAAGAGGACACCTTCGATGGGACTCCCTCCACACGGGGCCGGCACCCGTGAGCAGCCCAAGTATCCAGTCGCCTAGACCAGAGTCCTCTAGTCCTCTTTGTGCCTTGTACCTGAATAGTGTATTGTATGATATCTTGATCAGTGTTGTGTAACAAAGGCAATATATGTGTAAGGTTGGTTTAGCCGAGTTTTTATGCCCTGTTCCTCTAGTCGTACGCACTAGACCCGGTCTAGAAAAGAACCCCAGATCAGTCGCTCGTGATCAAGGGACAAGGAGTTGAACCTTGAACATGCAGCATAACACTGGCTAGCGGTGGTTCTTGATCCAGTCGGCAGTAACGAGGAATGATAGCCAAACCGTGCAATTACCAAAGTTAGTCCCCGAACAATAAGATATCAACACATACCTATCCATGGTTAAGCCACTTCTGGACATAGGATTTGAAAATGACAGGCAGAAAATAGCGGTTACTCTGCCTCGCCTGGGCAAAGCAGTGGTGAGCATCGCATCCAAGATTGTCCCAGAGCCGACATGGGCCAACTTCACTCAAATCATGACTCAGGCAGTCACGCCATCCTTTGGGAAAGTCGTAGTTCTGTCACAGCTAGACTCCCTCACCTTTGATGGCAACTTGGACAACACACTCATCCAGGCCAGGCGACTCGTCACCGCCGCATACCTGGAAGCCAACTTCAATGGCCACTGTTCCTCTGAACTGTCTGCTTGCAACCCTCCACCTCTACAACGGGCACATAGTACCCATCAAGCAACAACCTCTCATCCCTTTTCTGTCCAACCTTCTAATGCAAGAGTTAACCTTTACTCCAAGTCCATCATTTATGCAACTGGTCAACTCTGGAACTGTCTTCCTCTGTTTGTATTTCCTACTTCCTATGATATCCTGTCTTTAAAATGCAGTGTGTCCAGGCATCTTGAAATGAACGGATCTTGAAGTTGGCTCTCTTTTGTATTGTTTTTGTTTTTTCTTGGAAAGAACAGTTTGCAGGCCCATGGCCTTTGGTTCCTTCTTCCTTGCATAAAACAAAAAAACATATTCAACACCCTATTGAGGATCCTCCCGAGTATCATCAGAGGGCATTTTACCATTCATGACCCTACGGGAGACCTTAATAAGGACATCCAGCTCATGAGACGTCTTCTAGCTGCCCATCACACCCCGCAGCACATCAGTAAGTTCCCTACCACAAGCCACGGACGCCCACAACCAACCCAAGCCCTCCAACAACTCCCACCACACTCAGGGTGCACCCAACCAAGAGGCACTCCACTCCCAAAGAAAATAACAACATTATCTCCATCAATCCGTGGGAGTTTTCTGCATGCATCCACAGATGTCCCCTATTTGACATCTGCGAACAACTAAAGGCTGCCCGGTGCAGAGCAACCGCTTAAGGGCACTGAAAGGTCTCCTCATTGGACCTGGATGGCGCTGAGGATGACACTTCCCCCACTGACGGCACTGACCCCGGGGATACAGAACCCAAAGAAGACGACGTCCCACAGCAGCTGAATTTTTAGGACTGCCTCCGCACCTCCCCATGGTGGTGGGACCCATCTCACAAAAGTACTGATCCCCAGTCAATGACAAGATGAGGCTGAATGGGGTAAAAGCGAAGCTACTGGTGGATACGGGAGCGGCCAGATCATGCCCTTACACCCTTTCTACTCCTGCCACAAATTGGCTTTCGGCCTGCATCTCCCCACCTCAGCCCACCTTGTGGATGAGGGAGATGGCCCCCTGCCAATACGTGGGGAAACTCAGGCCCTGCATGCCAACACCCCCCAGCAAGTTTCAACCCAGCATAAATTCATCGTTTGCGAGTCAACTTGCCGTGCATATGATGGCTACCTGGGACTGGACCTCCTAAAGAAATTACACACCAGCATCAACTGCCATAAAAGACATCTCCATTTTCAGAAGCCTCCAGACCCCCCCTCAGACACTCTGCACATGCACACACACCCCTTCATCCCCCCTTTGTCCCCCATGCTGCCCCCTAACCCCCCTCCCCCACCCCACCTCACCTTCCCCGCAACCATCACCTCAGCCCTAACCATTCCCCCTCAGCACGAGGCCTGGCTACACCTGAACTGGCCAACCGGAACCACGGTCCGGTCCTGTTCTCCCCTAACGTACCATCTGGGACCCTCTCTTCCTGCCTACTGTCCCCCACCTTCCTCCCCCCTCACCTTGTGGCAGTACGCATTGCAAATCTCTCCACCACACCCTCCACCCTCCCCAAAGGGCTAGTGATTGGAGAAATGGAGGAGGCCAAGCCTTGTGCACCCCCCCCCTCCCCCACCACCCTACCCCCCCTACCCGAACACCTCTCACCTCACCAAGCCGACAGCCTCCAACACCTCCTCCTGGACTTCCAAGACCTATTCGCATAAGGACCAGCGACACTGTCCACACCTCGTACCTGACGCATGAAATCCACACCACAGGACCACCTATTCCCCAACCATCACGATGACAAACAAACAAACGGGGGGCTGAGGAAGACCGGCAGGTCCAGAAATGCTCGATGCCAGCGTCATATCACCCTCCACCAGCCCATGGTCCTCCCCAGTCGTCCTGGTTAAAAAGAAAGATGGCACCATGCGCTTCTGTGTGGACTATAGACAACTCAACAACGTGACTACCAAGGATGCCACCCCCTACCAAGAATCAATGACTCCCTCTATGGAGGGGCAAGACATGTTTCTTGACCAGCAATGGGAAGCACTACGAGTTCAGTGTCCTCCCATTTGGACTCTGCAATGCCCAAGCTACGTTTTCCCACCTGATGGAGTCTGTCCTCAGTGGCCTCACCTGGGAAATCTGCCTGGCCTATCTAGACAACGTAATCATTTTCAACCAAACCTGGGCCGACCATCTCCAACGCCTCAAGTAAGTTTTCCTGTGCATCCACCAGGCAGGACTCAAACTAAGACCCTCGAAATGCATCCTGGCTGCACATTCCGTCTCCTTCCTGGGGCACATCATCTCAAGGGAAGGCATTGCACCCGACCCCGATAAGCTGCATGCTATTGCACATCTCCTGCCATGAGACGTCCACGAAATACGCGCCTCCCTGGGGCTCACATCATACTACTGGTGCTTTGTAAAAGGGTTTGCCAACATTGCCAAGCCCCTTCATGACATGATTAAAAGGGCAGGCCTTTCACCTGGACCGACGATCGAATCACTGCTTTCGACACCCTGAAAACCAAGCACATCACCGCCCCGATCGTCACATTCCCCGACTACACCGTGCCTTTCCAGCTCTACACTGACGTGTCCCTAGTGGCAATTGGCGCCGTCCTCACACAGGTGCAATAAGGGCAGGAACACATAATCTCCTGTGCCAGCTGCACCCTCAACCAGGCCAAGAAGAACTACACCGCCAATAAGCAAGAATGTCTAGGCGTCATATGGGCACTGGAACACTTCTGGGCCTACCTCTCGGGCACACACGTCACCATCATAACCAACCATCAGTCTCTCCAATGGCTATGCCAGTCAAACACCCACAATGCCCAACTCATCCTGTGGAGAGAGACCCTGCAAGAATTCAACTACGAAATCTCCTACTGCCCAGGCAAATTACACACCAATGCTTATGCCCCGTCCTGACTGCCAATCAACTCCATCCACACCGAACCCAGCCTGCTTCACCAGTGGCGCAATAAAAATTGCCCCCACTGGATACCACCCCTGATATTCACAAAACTACACCAGCAAGGCGACCACCTGTTCACCCAGTTCGGACACATAGTCTCGGTAGCGTGGTCGGAGGTACTTGTTGAGAAGTCGATGATGGGTTATTTAATACAACCAGAATAAAGTCGTGAGATGTATTATCAATGAAGGTGAGTTACAGGACTCTTGGGTTACTGAGTTTTATTGTAGGTTTATCTTGATAGCGATTTACAATGATCTTACCGTGACGGCCAGTCTCGCCTTTCTCCTTACTCTGCCCTAATTGTGCTCGCGGGCATTCTCTATCCCCTTCTCTCTCCCTTTGTCATGTGAAGGGCTTCTCTCTGCCATTATATACCGGTGGGAAAGGATGTTTAGGTAAGGTAGTTGTGTCTAATCTATCTCCTGTGGGCTTCCACGTGTTTGAATACATCATGAGTTTCTTGCTTGTTTAGACTACGAGGATATTTTGAGAAACATCATATGTTAGGATTCTTGATAGTCTGGGACAACAGACTGTGTACAGATATCATGTGAAATCAGACACTACATCCTGTACATTGTGTTATGAGATATATACTAATGCCTATATAATATCTACATATCGCTCGGTCACGCCCACTGTCGTACCAACGACAGGAAATATTGTCTTAATATATTAATACATATTACAATCAGCTTGTAAGTTAAGTGAAGTATATAATATTGTAAAAGTTACATAATTGGGATAATGTAGTCATTGTAGTTATAAAATTGTACATATACTGTATAATAGTAATATTAAAATAATACAATGGCAAGTCTAATGTAGTCAGTTATACAATATATATGAGAAGGACTTGCTGTATATATTCCTATATAAATGAGATACAATAGTATAATTAAAGTAAGCCTATATTATGTGTAACCCATAATTCGTTATTTTATATAAAACATATATGTACAGTATATACACTATTTACACAGTTTGTCTCACATGTACAGTACAGTTCTTAAACACTGATTCAAGGTTAGCAATTCTCGCTTGCATTCTGTGCATGGCCAAAAGTAATACAACAAATATGATGGAGAAAATCACAAAGATGGCTGGAGCTGGGCTGTATACATAATATGGGTTAAACATAATCCTACTGTATTCTTCCCAAGGTTGTATTGTCTGATTTATTAGTTGCATGGCTTCATACTTGGGTGAAGTCAACTTAATGTATGAGCTTGCATTTAAGTTCATCCTAAGCAATGGCTGGAAGTACTTGTGTGTGTGGTTGAGAATGGCATAATGGTTTTTAGTGGGCAAGGTGGATATTGTAGGTGTCAGGACTGCACAGTAATCTGGTGAGATGTATAAACCGGATGCTGATGTATGGACTGGAGATGTATCTGGGCAGGTCACAAAAACTGATGTATTTTGAGTGAAGTAGAAGAACTGTGAATGTCCAATGCGTTGATGATGAATGAGTTTATCTGGTGCAAATGTGAAGTTGCAATGATGAGGGATGTCACGATTTTTTATGATAGCCATTTCACAAGGGACTGTCTCAGCTGGCTGAAACGTGAAGATGTACGCAGGACAAAGGTGAAATGCATGTAATGATGTGCGACATTTGTGTTCCATTGCTCTGTCACTAGTGAAAGCTACGGCGTCCTGTTTCTCGGAAACCATGATGACTTCTGTTTTGATGTTTATGGTGACTAATGAGTCATCTTTCTTAGAAGGAAAAGGGTATATTTGATAGACTGAAAAAGTCATCTGTTACGAACGGTACATGGACTACTATTGATGTTGTTGTCAGTGTTGCTTCCAAGTATGGAAAATATAACATTAAATTTCTTTCCTCAAACAAAGGTTTCAAACCATGCTTATGTATGCCTTGATTAATGATTTGCCTGAGGTTGTGAATGGGTAGTAAATTAATAGTGATCCTTCCGTTACCTGCATTAGCAATTCCTTTCATGAAAGACTGATACTGAGCCCAGGTGTTGTCCAACTGTAGTATTATTAAGTCAATATGATCCATGATCACTGAGAAGTGTTGGAATAGTGTATTGTTACCTTCTAGTGCATTTACTTTATCCAAAATTCCTAGAGTTGATGCTTCTGCTTTCCTTAGGTTCTTTACAATCGTCATCATTAAGGTGTTCTGAGTGTCAGCCAACTTATGTTGGTATGAGAGAACTTGTGCTATTTTGTTAAATTTGTTATTTATTTCCTCTAGATCATTTTCTGTAGCTAGTCCAAAAATGTTCCCTAAAATTGCTCCACCTAAGTCGAACAGACTGCGTCTGTTACGTGTATTCGTGATGTTTCCTGTCCCAAGTGTGTTACTCCCAGCTGATGGGATGTCCTGGATCATGGTGATCAGTACGTGCTTAGCCTGTTCTAGCTTCCAGTCAGTTAATTTCATTAATTCAGCTACCTCCTGTATGGGGTGATCATGTGAAGAAGGGCGTGTTAATACCACTTCCAGAGTTCTGAGTGGTCCTGATATTTTCTGTAACATCATTGGTATATCTTGCAGTACGTCCAGACTAATTTCGGTACTTATTATGTCTTGTACTACTGCCGTTGAGGCTGTTGGGGCGATCAGGGACCCCTGCCGTACTATATGTTGAGGATGCAAGTGAGGTGATCCTCTTGATATCAACAGGAACATGATCCATGGAATTATTCGCCTCATCTTTACCTACCGAAAGAACAACTGTATTAGATATCCGTTCTTACCTATAAAAGGAGTCTAAATCGATTCCTAAGTCATGTAAATGCCTTGTTACGGTGAGAGCTGTATTGGTTGCACCTATGTTTGTCTGTTTGGTATGCGACCGCAATTTATTCCAATATGTATTTATTGCTTCAGGCTTATTTTCACAGTGTGGACTAGGATTTTCGGTCATGTCCAGTGCTTTATAGTTGCAAGCTAAGTTTCTTGAGACCTTCTTTAAGTGATCAATGTGTATTTCTTTTTCTTCGTCACTCGATAGTGACTTAATCACTGCGTTATTAGTTCTTCTCTTAAATACTCTATATGGGCCTTCAAATTTTGGTGACAGTTTGTTGTCTCTAGTGTGAATGAGGCCATAGACAATATTACCTATGCTGATGTTTGATTCTTTTGCCTTCTTATTGAATGATTATGATTCTGTCATTTCTTCCTTAGACATCATTAACTGTTTCTTTACCCTTGTGTGTATTTCTTGAAATTCACGTAAGCGAAGTTTAGGATAATCGTGATAATTATATATGAGACTTTGCTCGCCTTCTAACGTTTCGTAAGGGAGACGTTTGTCAGACCCGGAAATGATGAAATGAGGTGTATCTCCTATGGATTTATTAATCGCACAATTTAGTGACGCTTCAACTCTTGGGATCCAGTCATCCCAGTTTGCAAAATTGTCACTGAGGATGTGCCGTAGTACATCTAATATTTTCTTATTCTGCCTTTCCACCAATCCATTGGAAGCTGGATGGTAGGCCAAGATATTAACCTTCTTAATATTGTATTGTTTACATATTTCCTGCAAAATTTCAGAGTTAAATTTGTAGTGCCGTAATTTTAAGTTAATATAAGTATAATATAAGTTCATATAAGGGTAATATAAGTTAGAATAGGTATAATATAAATGTAATATAAGTGTAGTTTAAGTTAGTTTAGGTGTGGTGTAAGTGTAGTTCTGAACCCTGTTTAATTGATGCAATGTATGGGAAGTGGACCTTGAAATTCATTTTTTGGGCTTGATCTTAGTTAAAGTGTAGCAGGAGTGTAATATTATTAACATGTAAGACCGTGTGGAGCGAGATGGACGCGCAAATTCATGTTCTGTTTTTGATAAAGAGGCAAAGAAAGTTAATTTGAGGTTAAAATTCGCGATAAGTTGTATTTGCACTTTGACTTCAGAATTTTGTAGTTGGGTTTGTTATTATCATCCTGTTGTACTAAATAATAATGTCTATGAGCTTAGGTAAAGTCTGATTATGGATTATAGTCATTTGTAGCCGTGAAATTTATTTATTTTCACTGGCGCCAGATCACGTAGACCAGACAACTGCGACACATGGATACAATTAAGTAAAACGCGTGAGTTTAGGCTTCGGTAAAAACTGACAGACCCATGTTACTGCCACAAAATTTGAAACATCATAAGTCAGTTTGTCTGAGGAAGAGGAGAGAGAAAATTCCTTGTTGCAAGTTCCTTGATGATTGTTATAGTAAGAAAACTGTAGAGTAATAAGTCGAAGCCAGTCTCAGCGTTGAGACGACAACATCAAGCGAGCGCGTATCCTAGACCTATGCTCCTTGTGAGAGCTGGCGGCATCCACTCAACAGGTTAGTGAGAGTGTCTTGAATCCCCCCCCCTTTACTGTCTCAATAATAGACCTTCTATATATCTGTATATATAGTAAGTTGACTGAAGATTTTCCCCAACTTCTCTTCTATATTGATTGTGAGTCCTGGCGGCATCCGCTCAACAGATTGCGAGTGTAACATTGAGGCCCCAATACAGTCTTCACTAGTCACGTGGTACAACTGGCCAAAGCCCTTACACAATCCCCCCACTTAGTTAATTTCTTTATGCATTGTTGTCGGTCCACTTGGAAAAGTCTTTTCTTCTAAAGTGTAGTATTCTAGATAAAAGCGAGTGTGTTTCATGATGTCGGGTTCCCTAACATACAGGGTATTGCAAGTGCTGTGAACTTTTATATAGAATCATTCTTGTGCAACTGATCATATACATAGATATGTTAAAATGTGTTAACCCATGGAAAATTAGGGTGAGTATACTAAATCTAGAGTGATCTTTGGTGATATGTTGTGAGCCTGGGAAAAATCTGCGAGTCCGTTAGAGACAGTGGTTTAATGCAAGTCACGTCAGAATTTGAAATATTCTTTTCTCTTTATTTGTGTACCTCGTGTTAGGTTAAGAGGTCAACAAGTTATATATATACTTAATGTATGTATTTTATGTATCGGGCGAGTAATTCATCTGTGTGCAGTATTATCAACATCTTGTTGAGTGTAAAAGCCCAAGGATCTTCAGTGGTGGTGTTCTCTCGATTAACAAGTTTTGTACCGTGATATGTGAGTCAGCTTGATTTATTTTCTGTTGTGGAGAGAGCATTATTTTAACCAGCTATTCTGGAGGAATCAGAAACTGATGTATAACCGTGTATTGGTTACTATTGTTCGAAGGTTAATTTTCTTTTATGTATGTTAAGGTTAGTAAATCATAGATAATTATTTCTCTTATGTCTTTGATCTAAACTCCTCTGGGAAGCTGATTGTGAGATCGAGTGGCCCGCAAGGTATGTTACTATCTATAGAATTCACGCACTCTTATTTACTCACGCTACCCTGATTACTGTATCTAGGCCTCAGTGTCCCATCTTTCACTGAGCGGGACTAATAACTTCTTTCCTGGCAAACGCTGGGTGGTGGCAGCCTACCAAAATTAATTCTACTTCTACTTGTTAGTATTTCTTCCTAGTGGAAATCAGTTTACGAGGCCTTCCATTATAATTCTAGGATTTCTTCCTCGGTAGTAATCAGTATTCAGTAATCAGTAAAAATCTAAATAAATTCATATAGTCAAAATTCTGAACATTACTCTGGCGGCTAAAGCGCTGGAATTTAGATAAAATTCCTGCGTTACAAATTCACCACCATTGTCGCTTATTAGCACCTTTGGTGTGGTGAACCTACAGATCACACTGTCAATGAATACCCGTGCGACTGTTTCTGCTGTTTTATCCTTAATTGGAACCAAGATCACATATCGTGAGAAATGATCAGTAGCAACAAATAGATATTGATATTGATTGTGATTGGTAGTTAAGGATCTATCTATCTATCTATCTATTGCCAGACACCATAATCCCGCAAGGGGTGGCCATTTGACTTTGAGTTATTTATTTTACGGGGAGGGGCACTAACCCTCCACCAACCCACTTGTTGACACGTAGGGAGCACGTATGGTTTGGTTATATGGTTACCACCCAGCGTTGTAAATGGTTTCTTGGCTTACAAGAAACCATTTGGCTTGTCACTCAATGTAATGCCACCTGTAAAGGAAAGAAAAGCAGTAAGAAGTGACAGGAAATATAGGAGAAATAGGAAGAAAGGAGGGCAGGCACAGAAAAAGAATGATAAAGGCTAAGGAAGAAGTAGGCAGCACTACATCAAGTGAGTGGATGATGGTTGCCACCACCTACCACAAAGTAGTTAAGGATAATTTAAGTAAATCAACCGCGACAACGTCCCATGGTTGGTTAGGGACTGCGTATTTACCTCACGGTGCAGGTGATATAGTGTAACCTTTATGTTTCGCATATGACTCACATTTGTCTATGTGAGTATGTATGTCTTTGCGTAACGTTGGTCAGTAATATGACATCCGGGCCTGTCTGACTGTCCTGTCCTTGCCAGGATGTCCTGCATGTGGACTATCGTGTACTGTCCTTAAACTGTGTGGTATCATTGTACTAGGAGTAACCGCCTAAAAAAATTTTTATGGTTTAGTTGTCCTGGATTTACCCTATATAAAGCATTGTTTACCATTGCGAATTGTTCAAGTGGTACCTGTAACTTGGGTAATGGCACATAATCGCCTGACTCGAGGTGATACATTACTTTGGACCATACTGGGTCCTGTCTTTGTGCTTGTGAGATTTCTTGAATTGTGGGGATCGATTCATCCTTGTTGGGGAGTGATTCTCGTGGACTTATTGTACCGACGTTGGCTAATGGGTTGCATGATAAGGCATCTGCTGCTACGTTCACTTTGCCTTTTATGTAGTGAATATTTACATTGTAATTCTGGATTTTACATTTCCATCGTGCTCTCCTCCCAAAGAGGAGTTTTTCTTGGAACATGCCCACAAGAGGCTTGTGGTCTGTGTTTAGATGAATTTCATATCTGTACACGAGGTCACGGAATTTCTGTAGAGCAAATATTACCGCTAGGGCTTCCAAGTCTGTTACACAGTAATTTTTCTCTGCTCCTTTCATTTGCCTACTGGCAAAAGCAATGGGTTGGTATTTACCTCGTTTATCCTCTTGCATCAATACAGCACCTAAACCTTTGCGAGAAGCATCTGTGCAAATTATGAACGGCTTTGTGAAGTTAGGATAAGCCAAGCAAGGTGCACATGTAAGTTTATCTTTTAATTCATTAAATGCATTTTTTTTCCCTCTCCCCTCTGAAATACCGCTTGTTTTTTCAGCAGGAGAAATAATGGCTGGGCTATGTGAGAGAAGTGTTGTATAAACGCCCTATAATATCCGGCGAGCCCTAAAAATTGTCTTACTTCATCCACATTTGTGGGTTCTGCAAAATTTCTTACTGCTTTTATTTTTTCCTGAGAGGTGTGGATCCCCTTTGCATCTAGTCTGTGGCCTAAGAATTTTATTTCCTTAAAGCAAAATTTACATTTAGACAGCTTAATTTTTAAACCTGCACTGGCTAACTTGTGTAGTAGCTGATCTAACTTCTGTAGATGTTCTGCTAGTGTGGGTGTTGCAATTATGATGTTGTCCAGGTAGACAAATATACTGTCGCCTAATATTCCAGCCAATACGCTATTCATCAATCGCTGGAATGTGCCAGGAGCCGTCATCAATCCCATCGGCATTCTCTTATACTGATAATGGCCACTATCAGTAGAGAAAGCAGTGTACTTGCAGGATTCTGCATCTAATCCTATCTGATAATAGCCGCTTAATAAATCGATAGTAGAAAAGACCATATTTTCTGGTCCAATGTTGTGCAGGACGTCACTTAACAATGGCATGGGGAAACGGTCGGGAATGGTTACCTGATTAAGTTTGCGATAATCAACAACTGCCCTCATCTCACCGTTTTGTTTAGGTACAAAGAAAAGTGGTGCGTTCCATGGGGATACTGAAGGTTCAATGATGTCCAAACTTAACATTTCATCGACATATTGCTTTGCTAGTGCA
>JAGKTI010021281.1:0-10377 GCA_018397915.1 Birgus latro | reverse complement strand
ACACACACACACACACACACACACACACACACACACACACACAGACACACACACACAACTTTTCTGTGCAGTCCGTGTTTTGTGTGTGTGTGTGTGTGTGTGTGTGTGTGTGTGTGTGTGTGTGTGTGTGTGTGTGTGTGTGTGGGGTGTACAGTACTGAACAAACAAGAATAATGATGGCAAGTATGATGATGTAATTAGATATGATACACATTCTTAGACAGATAAATGGCTAGATGGCTAGATAGATATTCATATAGAATGATATATTTACAGATAAGTCCTGATGGATGGATGGATGGATAAAAAACTGATACAATAATGGAGAAAAAAATAGAAATGGATGAATAAATACTGAAAGACCTGTGAGAAGATGGATGGATGGATGGATGGATGGATGGATGGAAAGAAGGGCAGAAAGAAGGGCAGAAGGAAGGATGGAAGGAAGGACAGAATGAAAAAAGGGAAGGAAGAAAGAAAAAGGAAGGAAAGAAAATACTGTAGAAGGAAGGATGGAAAGAAGGACAGAAGGAAGGAAGTTAGAAAGGAAGGAGGGAAGGAAGGACAGAAGGAAGAAAAGGAAGGAAGGAAGGAAGGAAGGAAGGAAGGAAGGAAGAAAGAGGAAGGAAAGAAAAAAGAAAAAGGAAAGAAGAAAGGAAGAAAGAAAAAGGAAGGATGGAAGGAAGAAAGAAAAAGGAAGGAAGAAGGAAGGAAGGAAGGAAGGAAGGAAAAGGAAAGGAAGGAAGGTCGAAAGGGACTGAAAGAAGGAAGGATGAAGGCAAGTAGACAGTTCAATAGACAGGATAACCGATAAACGGAAGTATAAAAACATGTACATACACATGAATACAGAGTGATGGATACACAGACACAGAGATACACCAAATAATAAAAAATCTAACAGGCACACCAACATATGTAAAGAGAGAGATAAAAAGACTGGCCCAGATTTTTGTCCTTTGCAGCTTCAGAATAATACAATGCTATGGTTCTACATCCTCTCTATTCCACTTTTTCCTGACTAGCATCATATTCTAGTTTTAACCCATTATTACATCTCAGAGGAGAAGATGGAGAGATTGCAATTTTAAGGCAGGTTAATGGGAAGGGGGTATAGGATTTAAAATTTCCATATCATCATTAACCTGATAACCAGCCTACTTATCTTGGTGGGAAAAAAAAAAATGCAGTCACCTTCTGGGGATGAAATCTATGCATGGCTGTCACTCTGACTGGGTGTATCTAACCATGAGATCACAGACAAAATAGAAAAAAAAATAATAATAAAAGCTTACATGTTACCGTAACCACCATACCATCAGGCACCATCAAAAGGAATAAAAACAATAATAATAATAATAATAATAATAATAATAATAATAACCCATCCATCCATAACCCAATCCTATGTTGTCTCATGAAGAGCGTAGGAGCCTGGGGCTAGGCAAGTTGGTCCTGACATTTAAGATGGGAGTGACCAGCCTAACTCATCCCTAAGTAGCATTACATGAGCAATAAACCCCAACCACCCCTTGGATGTAAACCTGCACTGACTCAATCCGATTGGAGTACCTTAATTACCCAATAAACCACTAGGAATCATAATTTGGTTACAGTATATGGTTACCACCCAATGTAGTAAATGGTTTCCTGGTGTACTGGAAACCATTTAGCTTGTCAGTGTAGAGTCACCTGTAGACAGAAGGAAGAGGAAAGAATGAAGGAAAGAAATACAAAAGAGAAAGGAAGGAAAGAAGAAATGAAGAGATGAAAGGACAAGCATCCGAGAGCAGCACTACATCAAGTGAGTGGATGGATTTTTCATTGAGAATATAGTAATGTTGATTAGTTCTCCCACTACTGTATTCTTTCCTTTTCCTGACTTTCTGTGCCCTATTAAAAAAAAAATTATCCCATTCCATATGACGCTGAAGAGAAAGAAATAAGCCTTTGCTCGTACTGAGATGTCTGAACACACTGCATATATAAAAGACCTGTATACTACTACATCAGAGGAACATGGTAAGGACTCATTCCTACCTCACCATCAATTAATGTCAATCAACATCACATAAGCACAACCAAGTATTGAAGTTCAGGAAACAGCCCAATTCCATCAATTAAAAACAAACCAAATACGCTACTGTTCGAAGAATATGGTGCCACAACAAAGCAATATCATTCTATGGTTTTATGTTTACTGGAAACAGCCTTAAGAATTCAACACAAGACTGACTCATAAATAAGGTCAATCACACAAGAGTTTTCACACAGGGTTAAAATAAAACATTCATTCTCCCTTGCACACTAGCCTTTCAAACTGAGACGAGTGATTTTGTGAGGTTGCATACGCGTGCACTCGTCTGCACCATCACTATGTCTGTCCACTTTAACTTGGCCTAAAACTCCCATCTTGAGAGCTGAACCTTGGCAAGAGTAACAATAGATTATGGCACTTGTCATAATGAAGTGTTGTGGAAAGGATGTTCAATTTAGTGCTGTATTGTCTTATTATGTCATTTGGCTAAGTGAAAGAAACTGCAGGACATAATCTCTGCCAAGTTAAAGCGAACAAACTGTACTCTGCTCAGTGCATGGCAATATACCATACAAGTAGACAGAATGTGGTGGGTTAGGTAAAGGAAAGTCAGCTGCTGTGTTAATACTGGGTGGACATGGGTGGCTTCAGAATTAATTCTGAGCTATTATGCACAGTACATTCCAAACAAATGAATGATTGGCACCATATTCTCACACTCAAGTAATCTTTGATATTTTAATATACAAGTAGTTTAAGATGCTGATCAGCAGCCTACACACAGAGGAGCTGAGTACCCTAGGTGGGGTGAATTAGCTGCAGTATCCATCCAGGAGCCAAATCACCTCCTACTTCCCTGCACCTAGCCACAGGAAGGACGCTGGTCTGACCCTGGTAAGGTGTTGTCTACCACACTGAGGTGTTGGATCTCTATAATGTATGTACTGTACTGCATCTACAGGATAGCCCCAAATAAGCAGTTGCTTAGGTGCCTGTGATCAATGGCTCTCCTTGACCAGAGGGACCACACTTAGGCAACAACAACAACAACAACAGGTATTCTAAACAAACTAATACTGAGAAGCTGTGAACATGGACATAAAACTTGTAGTTTATCAAGCTAGGATGGACTGTATCATGTTTATGTGGGAGGAAGTAAGCATAACTGGCATGAAAAGATGCTATCTATATGTGTGAACTATACTGCTGAAATCCTAAGAGTGGAAAAAAAAAATCACAGTCCTTCAGTCTTAACCTAACAAATAAGCAAACTTCACCCACCCTAACGTAAGTCTATTAACACACACTCACCCAATTCTTTCCATCACTCTAATACAACAGTCAACCACTACTTTCAGTGCTGCACGTGCACAAATGGTTGGCTCTGGAACTGTCTTAATTAAACTAAAACCCAAACTAACTTAATCTAACTATTTAATTTCAGTGCTGCACGTGCACAAATGGTTAGCTCTGGAACTGTCTTAAACTAAAACCCAAACTAACTTAATCTAACTATTTATCTTACCTAGCAACAAATTCTCACCCCTTCTCTGCTCAACTTGCTACTACAACGGTCAACCAATATTCAGTCTATGTATGCAACTGGTCAGCTCTGAAACTCTTCCTCAGTCTATCATCATCATCCAAACTTCTTTTCCCATTGCCTATGATTTTCAGTCTTTTAACCCACCGAGTCCCACCGACGTATGATGCACGTCGCTTCTTTTTTCCGCGGACAGACCCAACGATGTGCATCGTATGTCATGCAATTGCAAGGCCCATTGTGTGCACATTTTTCAACATTCGCGGAGGATTTTTGGTAGGCATATGTGGGAGACCTTCCTCTACCTGCTGTCAAGCGGGGATACTGCCTGGCCCACCTAACCCCCCCTTCCCCCCACACTGGGCAATTCACCTGTTAGCAGCAACCTAGCCAGGAATGGTATGTTGCCCCACAATCTCTCCAATGACGAAATTCACAGTGAAAGTGATCCTGAGGTAGAGGACAAAGAAACAAAGAAGCTAGAGGCAGAAACAAACAGAAGTGATGAGGTGGTAATGTCAAAAAGTAAGGTGCCATATACTGGGGTTTTGGGTGAGTGAACAATGCTTATAAATGCCTATATTATTGTGTGAAAACCAATATAGACTTGTACTACACATAAATTCGTACCAAATAAATGAAATAAATACGTAATCTAAAGTGGCTTGAATTAGTTAACCCTTCTATAGTTTGTTTTCTTTAGCCAGGTACCCTGAAAAATGAGGAAAACGTAAGGTTAAGTGACACCTGTATCAACATATTTTACCTCAGGATCGCGATTTCTCTATGAATTTTCAATGTTTCTCACCAAAAGCGAAGGTTCCAGCCAAAAAACAAAAAGTCAAAAATCGGTCGGGACCTGGGGGTAGGCTGGGTAAAAAAAACCGTCGGGACTGGATGGGTTAAATGCAATGTGTCTAGGCATCGCAATCATAACGACAACCCTGAATTTGGCATTCTTTCTTGTTCAATTTCATTTAAAAATAATCAAGTTTTGGAGACTCCATGTCATTTTTTTTGGGGGGGGAAAAATGAAAAATGTATGATTGCATAGATAAACAGGTAAAATATACCTATGCATATAACACTACTAGATTGTTTGGTAAATTAGCTAATATTTTCCTGACACTGGAATACCAATTACACATTCATCCCAAACCCATACAATTCAGAAATTATATTACATTATTATTATTATCATCATTCAGACTTCTCTTCTCACCTAAGGATGAAGTGAGGTATGGTACAGAAATCATTCATTATTAACCCTTAACAGCTCATTATATACATGCATCATCATCATCATCATCATCATCATCATCATCATCATCACCACCACCACCACCACCATCATTATCATCCACACCTCTTTTCCCACCTAAAGACAAAGCGAAGTAGTGTCCAGAGTGCAAAAAAAAGACCTGATGGAAAGATACTGGAATACATAACAGAAGTAGGCATATGCAAAACTATAATGCTGCACTGGAGAAGAATATCACGTAAACCAAGGGAATCATAGATGATACATGAATCTCTGGGGTCATAATCTCAGTGGCTTTGTGGATTCTAAACACCTCTTCCTAAGTAACTTATTCTGCACACTGTACCTCATTATTCTCCTGTAAGTTATTAATGCAAACTCTGTCTATACTGAAAACACTATGACATACAGGAGAGAGTTAAGGTGTAATATGCACAATAACTTACTAAGGAAGAAGCACCATAAAGCCTAGGAAACCTACAATATCACCCAATCTGGAGTATACTCTTACCCAACAAACATCCCTAGCCTCTTTAAACTTAGTTTATGGCCTGATGCAGTCAGACTGGAGGGTTCTTTGATCAATAACATAGCAGACTCAGTCTTACTTCATACTAAAAACTCATTAATATTCATGCAACCAATTCTTGGTATTCATTTTATGGAAGTGTTCAGTTCCATCAGGTGAAAAGAGTGACTACAGTAGGTATGCTCTACTGCATTTTTTTTTTTTATAACCTAGATTGGATTAGATCAGGCCATCATCTAGCCCTCCTAAGCTATCAATTTAGATTTGAACTGGGTAGAATCACAGATGACACATGCTCCAACTGAAGAACAGGCCCACTAAGCTGCAGACACATCAACAGTATAGGGAACCAAGGGAACAACCCTACAGGGGCAGATGTTATCTGTGGTTAATGGGTCTGCTTGATCAGGTGGACCAGGACTGTGTAACAACTCACTTGAAATTATGCTTGTCTTAATGCAATGTAAATACATTTACTACAGTATAAACCTTGATGTAAATAAATTTCTATCTATCTATTTATCTATAGCCTGACGCCCTAATCCCGCATAGGGTGGCCGCAGACAAAACGCCTCCAAGTCGCTCTGTTACCCACCATTTGCCTACCCTCCCCCCAGCTCACTCCCCTCTCCCTCATATACCTCTCAACTCCATCCTTCCACCTCATCCTCGGTCTTCCCCTCCCTCTTCCTTCCTCCACCCCACCTGCATACACCCTCTTAGTCAGTCTTTCATTCTCCATTCTCTCCACATGTCCAAACCACCTCAGTGTACTTCTCCTAATATTCTCAACCACATCCACATCCACCCCACAACGTTCCTTCACTTCTTCATTCGTCAACCTGTCCCTCCATGTCACTCCACATGCTCCTCTCAAGTAACTCATTTCCACTGCTCTCAATCTTGACTTGTTACCCTCTAGCAAGGTCCATGCCTCACTTCCATACGTCAGAGAAGGGATCACAATACTATCATGCAGTGACTTCTTGACTTCCATACTCACCTCCCTATTTCTCATCACCGCTTTCAGTGAACCAACAACCTTCCTTCCCTGCTGTACCGTTTCAAGTATTTCATCCCCAAAACTTCCATCCTTACTCATCACACTACCCAAGTACTTGAATGCACTCACACTCTCCATATCCTCACCATCCAACCTCACTCTGCATTCTGTGACTTCATTCCTCTCAAACACCATAACTTTACTCTTGTTTACACTGACTTTCAGATTCCTCTTCTTACACACTGTCCCAAATTCATTCACCAAACCTTGCAACTCCCATTCATCTTCACTCAACAATACTGTATCATCAGCAAACTCATTAGAGCCACTCCCACATCCACTGCCCTACCTTGCACCTCCTTTACAGCCCCATCTATGTATATATTAAACAGCCATGGAGAAATCACACAACCCTGTTTCATTCCCACTTTCAGATCAAAGAACTCACTCAGCTCACCATCCACTCGCATAGTAGCCCTAGCTCCTTCGTACGTACTCTTCACAGCACTTAATTTCCCCTGCACTCCATATATTCTTAATACCTTCCACATACCTTGCCTATCTATTCTATCATAAGCTTTCTCCAAGTCCATGAAGGCAGCATACACTTTCTTTCCCGTCTCTAGATACTTCTCCACTAAACATCTGAGAACAAATATGTGATCTACACACCCTTTTCCCTTCCTAAATCCCCCTTGTTCTTCTCCAACTAACTGCTCTGTTATATGCCTAACCCTGTCAGTAAGTATTCTACCATATATCCTTCCAGTTACACTAAGAAGGCAAATACCCCTATGGTTACCACATACTTCTCTCTCCCCTTTTCCTTTATATAAAGGAACAATTATACCTGATTTCCAGTCCTCTGGAACCCTTTCCTCTTCCCAAGCCAATCTACACAACTTCCATATCCATTCCACAACAATCTCACCCCCATTCAGCATTTCACCACATACTCCATCAATTCCTGGGGCCTTTCCCATCTTGATCTTCTTCACTATTTCCACTACTTCCGCTCTACTGATCCCTTCCTCCCTCCTCTCACCTCTTCTTCTCCCAGCCATTCCCCAACCACTTATAATCGCACTGCTCTCACTCTCTACATCCAACAAATCCTCAAAGTGCTCCTTCCATCTCTTCAATTTCTCTCTCTTCTCCACCAGCAATTTATTATTCCCATCTTTCACTTCTCTACTATTTCCCTTTTCACACTGTCTTACTTTCTTTACCTCCTTCCAAAACAATTTCTTACTCTCCCTCCACTTTAAACTCAGATTCCTCCCAAACTCCTCATCCACTTTCTTCTTACTCTCCTTCACCAATCTCTTCACCTCTCTTCTCCAGCTCACAGACACCTCTCTCTTCTCTCTCTCATCTTCTCCCCTACCTCTGCTCGCTAGCCATTCTCCATATGCCTTCTTCTTTTGTTCGACAGCTCGTAAATACATTTACTGCAGTATAAATCTCTGGAATGCCAATACATAAAATGCCAATACATAAAAATATCCTATGTTATTTTTACCTTACCCTGTGAATATCAAGCATAACTTTACTATAACAGATTGAAAAAAAAAAAAAAAATGGAGAGCACACTGTGGATTCCTCTTTAATGTGGATGGCTTGAGGCAACTGTATCATCTGCCGGGGGATGAGACCAATTAGCAGGACTTAAAACTATGGGCAGAACAACTGGTGAGGAACCCCCATGGGTGGATCCGGGGAGTGAATGAATGCATGCACCACAACAGCATTCTTCCTTCACTGATCTGGAAAGGCAAGTAATTATTAACTATGGGTAGTGGTGACCGAGTTGGTTGAAAGGTGGTCTGGCGTCCTAATGGGTGTGTGTGCTTCCTGGCTGGGGCAAAGAAAAGTTTCAGCATTTGAATTTCATTAAAACAGAATTCACTGATCTACCATCAGACCCACTGACATGTCATAAAATTACCCCTGCTACCAATACACCAGTACTGTATGAGACAGCCCTGGGGTGTATTCAGCATGGAAAGTGGGTGTTTGTGCCAAAGGAGTGACTTTTGGAGGTGTGTGGTATGTGTGAGGGCTGCTGGACCTCAGGGAGCGGGCTGCTTAGCCAATACCTAGAGTCAGATGCATTAGCTAGCTATATTAAAAAAAAAAATAATAATAATAAGCTTGGTCTATTATTACTACCCAACTTGAAAGCTGAGTTGTGGAAAAAGATCAGCACTTAAAAGGAAAAGCTGTCGAGTTGCAAACTGCCTTACTGTTCCACTAAGCTACACAAAACAAGCTGTAAAAAGACAAAATCTCAGCCAAGTTAATGTGAAAACACTATGGCTCAGATTATGAGCTTCTACTACCTCTACAAACTTAATATAAATGCTCCCTAACTCCTTCTTTATCCCTCAATAACAAGGCTCTCATTGGGCTGACCTGAAAGACTAATTTATGATGGTTAGTAGAAAACTGTGAAACCTTTATTGAGGAAATATGGCCTAAAAAAGAAAAAAGCAGACCATGTTTTAAATGTACCAAAACAGTTCATACTGTGTGTCAGTCCTTGAAAATGACAAAGCTGTGGTAAGAGACAGTACTGCTGTATTTAGTGTAATGGAGATCTAAACACCTGTAGATTCTGAAGCCACAGATGTATTGGTCACACCGGTTAATGGGGCAGATGTTGTCAATGGAGCTTTATCATCCATTCCTATGCATACTGGATCATTCAAAGAAGAAAACTAAATTATTAGTCAACTAAGGAGACGATGTAACTGAAACAGTGGGCAGAAGAGAAGCACAGTGAGGAGAGAGAATGGAGACAAGCAAAGATACTGGTACTTTGGATGTATTCTTCCCCCCCTCCCCCCCATCCACAGGGGGAATCTGTCAGAGGAGAGAGAGAGAGATCTGATGCTTAAAGGAGTTACAGAACTTGAAAAAGTGGATAGAACGTATCTTTCTGTGAAAGATGACAGCAGGGTGAGAGGCCATGAATATAAACTGAGGAAAGGAAAAAGTTATGTGTGAATACCTGGACCAGTGTCTGGAAGGGGAGGAGGGGGTTACATGAAAATATCCTCAATCTATTAAACAGACTGGATACCTGTGTCTGGGAAGGGGGAGGGGCAACATGAAAAAATCATCAATGCAATAAACAGACTGGATACATGTAATAATGGAGATAAAACAACACAATCACAGCTCAGATCCTGTACAGTATACTGGTACTACAACTGGGTCATCAATTTATTAAACAGACTGGATACAAGTAAAGATGGAGATAACACAATCATAGCTCAGATCCTGTATGGTATACTGGTACTACAACTAGGTCAATATGTAAGTATATGCAAGAACTCAGGTCTGCTACTGTGGAAGCTTGATCCCTCTACCTGGGGCACAAGCATCACAACAACTAACCTCTCCAGACAAAAATATCATCATCATCCAAACCATGCAAGGTGCAATGAGCAACCAGACACTTGACAGACAAAACTAACCAAAAGTCTGTCCAATTATATACATATATACATTTTTTTTTATGCAAGGAAGAAGGAACCAAAGGCCACAGGCCTGCATACTGTTCCTTCCAAGAAAAAGCAAAAACAATACAAAAGAGAGCCAAATTCAAGATCCGTTCAATTTGAGATGCCTGGACACACTGCGTTTGAAAGACTGGAGATCATAGGAAGTAGGAAATACAGACAAAGGAAGACAGTTCCAGAGTTGACCAGTTGCATAAATGAAGGACTGGGAGTAACGGTTAACTCTTGCATAAGAGAGTTGGACAGAAAAGGGATGAGAGTTGTTGCTAGACGGGTACTACGTGCCCGTTGTAAAGGTGGAGGGATGCAAGCAGACAGTTCAGAGGAACAGTGACCATTGAAGTAGCGACAGAAGAGAGATAAAGATGCAACAGTGTGGTGAAGAGACAAAGGTTGAAGGGAATCAGTGAGGAGGAGAGTTAATGAGACGAAAAGCCTTTGACTCCACCCTATTGAGAAGAGCTGCATGTGGGGAG
>JAGKTI010021279.1:0-15377 GCA_018397915.1 Birgus latro | reverse complement strand
TTATCAATAATTAGACTTTAACTAAGCTCAAATTCATTATTATATAGTACAAAAAGATGATAATACCAAACCTGACTTACAAATTCCGAATTCAAAGTGTGAATACAAACTTTCGCGAATTTTAACCTCGAGTTAACCTTTTGCCTTCTTTTTGAGAACAGATCACGATTCTCACTTCCATCTCGCTCCATACGGTTTTTCTATTACTAGCATTCCACTCTTGCTACAAACTAACAAGGAACAAGCCCAATTATGAGTTTGATGACCACTGCCTATCCATGGAATCAATTAATCAGGGGTTCAGGGCTACACATACATAATTATATTAACTTATATTATACTTATACTAACTTATACTACCCTTATATTAACTTATATTATACTTATACTAACTTATGCTACCCTTAAAATTACGGCACTACAGATGGAGTTAGCAAGGGGTATTTAAAGGGCTGTTCTGCATCTGAGTTAGTTGCAGTTTTAGTCAGTGAGCCAGTGAGTCCTGGACAGAGTTTTGCACTCGGCATTCAGCCAGTAGCCATTAGTGAGCGAAAGCCAGTGTGACATTGAGTCAGAGAGTCAGTAACGGAGTCAGTGAACAGTCAGTCAGTCATACGGACAGCAACAGAGAGTCAGTGACAGTTAGTGAGCCCAAACAGTGAGAGTGAAGGATGGAGTAGTCAGTCAGAAAGTCTATGAGATTCAGCCAAACAGTGAGCAGACAGTGAGCGAATAGTAGTGGGAGAGGATGGAGGTAGCGTGAGAGAAAAATTCAGTATTTGACGTCCCCCATCTGTGCCTAGAAGTAATGAAAACCGAAAGTGTTCACCAACCCTTTGATTAACACCCTGGCGTGTCTACACATCGTTCTCAGTGTATCTATGAATCTCTGCGGTTGTAACAGTTGGTGTCAGGAGAGACTCTTGGGCAGGATGAGCTAATGGTGGATATATCTCTGGCATATAAACTCATACTTCTGGGAGCACAGTAAGAAGGCACAAAGAAATATCAAGAAACATGGGAAGAGCAAAACAAAAATATACTTACAGTACAAAAATCCCAGCAAGAACAAAATAAATATCAAGATGCATAACATGAAGAACAAAAGAAATACTATGAAGAACAAAAGAAATACTGTGAAGAACAAAAGAAATATTGGGAAGCACAGCAAGAAAAACAAAAGAAATACTGAGAACAAAAAAATAGGAAGAACAAAAGAAAGATATACTTGCAGCATTAAGAGAAAAGAAAGAACAAAAATATCATGAAGAACAAAAAGATGCCCAAGCATAACACCAAACAAAACTAGATGAATTCTTAAGAGAACACAGATAACAGCTTTGCCAGCTACAAATGGGACTGCAGGATGGGACCAGGAAACTTAAGCAACAACAAGAGGTTGTATACAGCGAGGTAAAGAGAATAGACGACCAGGTAAGAGAAGTGAGGGAAGAAGGCTCTTGTGTAGTGGAGGATAACATGAGAAGTGAAATACTGGAAGTGGGTAAAAGGGTCGAAGTCTTTGAACAGTGTTTAACCCGTACCACGCTAGCGCCATAGATCTATGCCCCCTTAAAAAACGTCGGTGATGTACATCTACGTACCGCAGCATTGAGAAGTCATTGCAAGCAACCGAAGTAAAATGGAAGGCAATATCGTATCTTGCTAATTTCAGACATTTCTCCGCAATGCTACAGCACTGATTTAAGAGCGCTGGAGGCGAGTGAGTATTCACAGGCTCACAGCCGCTCTGCTCTGTCTGTAACCTTGCAGATTTTAGATGTACAGCGGCACCAACCTAACTCGATTCAACCTATTTTCTGGCATTGATGATTACCTTTATTAGCGCCAGGGATCATAATCAAGCCCATTTACCTGCACAAAAAATCCAGAATTGGTTCACAAGTTCACTGACACTCTGCTCTCTCAGTAACGTCAAAGATTTCAGAGTGGCACCAAACTGAGTCGATTGAATCAACTTTCTGGCTTTCGTGATTACTTTTATTAGTGCCAGGGATCTTATATTGATGTACTAAGCCCATTTAGCCAGAAAAAAAAAATCCAAAATCAGTTCAAAGCTCACAGCCTCACCACTCCCCTTGAAGATTTCAGAGGTTGAATGGCACCAACCTGACTCGATTCAACCAACAATCTGGCGGATTACTTTTATCAGTGCAAGGGATCATATATTGATATATTAAGCCCATTTAACCAGAAAAAAAAAAATCAAAATCAGCCGGTGTTGAGGGATCCCCCCCCCAGCACGGTATGGGTTAACTGAGGGGCACCACTCAGCACACGACTTAGGTGCCAGTGACAGGTATGGGTTAACTAAGGGGCACCACTCAGCACACGACTTAGGTGCCAGTGACAGCTGCACAGAGGGGGGGATGGTGAGATTAAGGGAGTACCGTGCCCAGTGGTCATCAAAAGCAGATAAGAGAGGACTTTGATGCAGCTGGGTGTGATGGTAAAACAGCAGCTTCCAGAGACTTCACAGCAACTTTTTGGAGTTGCAAGGCACTGCACTGGGCTTGGGGGAGTGTTGGCTATTGGGATGCAGTAGGGAGGAAAGGAAGAGACCCTGGCCATGAGTGATGCCGACACTGAGGACCCCTGCATCTTGAGTTTGGACTGCCTGACCTCCGTTCGATGTAAATGCAGGTAGGAGGAAGGAGTCTTCTGCTGAGGGCCATGGAGCATGGAAGCCAACTAGTGATGACCAGACTTAACTATAGTTATCCTCCATAGTCAGAGATGCTGCTGCCCTGCAATATCTACAACTTGCTGCACACTGTCCTGGGATTAATAGAACACAGGAGCCATGGCATGATAGAAGGGGGAGTGATGGTGGGCAGGAACATAGTTGACCCTATGTCAGAAGAAGTACCCATGGTTATAGCCAACTTTTCACTGCATCCTAAGAAGGTACATCACGACAAAGTTGTGGAGTTGTGCCAAGAAGTCAATCAGGAGCCACCGAGCAGTTTATGCAAGAGGATTATGGCTAAGCTCCAGAGACAGCTATCTGACCACTTTGCCAGCAGTCACCATTGTCTGGAGAAGCCACCAATGAGGCAGCTGAGGAGGCTGTTGGGGAAATGCACTGTTGTATTTTCCACAGGGGATATAATGGACCTGGGAGGTGCACTTGTTGTGGAGCCGAGATCCTGCTGGACACTGGAGATTAAAGTAGGGCCAAGGAAAGTGACACGGCTGACAGCACTGGCGATCCAGGTCTTCGAGACGTGGGACCTAGACAGCGGAGGCAAAGAAAACAACCTGCCAGTCTGGAAGCGTATGTCGTATATACTTGTTTACTGTGGGGGGGAGGGACCTTAAGCCCCCACCATCTGCCCTTCTCCTGCTGATGATCCAGCGAGATGCCTGGAACTACTGTCTGACTTACCTCTTCATTTCTGCAACATGTGCGGCCTTTCCTCTAACTCACTTTCTGTTGAGCACTACCTCTCCTTCTCTAAACCTCACCTTCTCTTCATAACTGAGACTCAGCTGTTTGAGGCAACTAATAGCAAACTCTTCTATGTATCCTGCTTCTTTCTCTATACTCAGTTCAAAGCCAATGAGGGCTGTTGTGCATATGTATGCAAAAATATATCTTGCTCTCGTGTTCGTGAACTTGAATCTTCCGATTTCTCTACTCTCTGGTTTAGGCATTCCTGTCATTCTCTGACCAAATATATCTGTGCTGTTTACTTATCCACTAAATTCTACTGACTATGAAAAATTATTCGACTATCTTACTTCTAAAATGGAACACATTCTATCCATTTCTCCATTCTCTGAAATCTCCATTCTAGGAGATTTCAATGTTCACCACCACATTTGCCTCTTCTCTCCTTTCACTGATCTACCTGGTGAACAAGCCTACATCTTTTCAATCCTTAATGACCTAAAGCAACTTGTACAGCACCCTACTCGTATCCCTGACTGCCATGGAGAGACTTCCAACATACTTGACCTCTTCCTTACAACTAATCCTTCTGCTTATGCTGTTAATCTTTTCTCTCTTTTTTTTTTTTATGAAAGGCAGAAGGAATCAAAGGCCATGGGCCAGCAAACTGTTCCTTCCAAGAAAGAACAAAAACAATACGAAAGAGAGCCAAATTCAAGATCCGTTCAATTCGAGATGCCTGGACACACTGCATAGGAAGGAGGAAATACAGACAGAGGAAGACAGTTCCAGAGTTGAATTGTTGCATAAAAGAAGGACTGGGAGTAACGGTTAACTCTTGCACTAGAAAGTTGGACAGAAAAGGGATGAGAGCGTGTTGCCAAACGGATGCCACGTGCCCGTCGCAGAGATGGAGGGACGCAAGCAGACAGCTCAGAGGAACAGCGGCCACTGAAGCAGCGACAGAAAAGAGACAAAGACGCAACGGTGCGGCGAAGAGACAGAGGCTGAAGGGAGCCAGCAAGAGGAGGACAGCCAACGAGACGAAAAACCCTTGACTCTCTGCTGGGCTGCTACTATCACAACTTTGTCACCTTAACCTGTCCTATCACTCCAGTACGGCCTGTGGATCCTCCAAACAAACGTCAGTTGTGATACTTTGGACTTCTGATTGCGAGGCCCTCAGGCAGTATTTAACTTTTCCTGGAATGATTATTGCTTCCATAGATGAGAGCCATCTGACTGTGCCTTGCGCATTACAGAGGTTATTCTCTCATATCCATTGATTAATGCAAAGAAACTTTCGTTTAGTCACGCTTGTTCTAATGTTGCTCACAACAAGGAGAAGGTCTACAACAGGTTCCAGAACCAACCCATTCTTGAATCTCATCTCTTATAAGTTTCCGCCTTGAATGGTGCTAAATATATTCTTCTCTCTGCTAAAAATAATTTCATCAGTACTAAGCGCTCTGAACCCTTCCACTCCACTTCTTCCTGCTCATTCTGGCACCTTACCGAAAACCTTTCTAACAACTTTACCTTATCATCCTTCCCTCCTCTTTTGTACTCTGATGGTCTATTGTTGTTTCTTCTGTTGATAAGGCAAAACTCTTCGCTCAGACTTTCTCCTCCAATTCCAGCTTAAACAAAGCCGAAATGGTCCCTCCATCACTTCCTCCATTTCTAACAACTTTACCTCATCATCCTTCCCTCCTCTTTTGTACTTTGATGGTCTATAGCTGTTTCTTCTATTGATAAGGCAGAATTCTTCGCTCAGACTTTCTCCTCCAATTCCACCTTAAACAAAGCCGAAATGGTCCGTCCATCACTTCCTCCCCTCTGACTTCGTCATGGTTGACATTAAAATTTCTTCAGTTGATGTATTATCTGCTATCACTGGCCTCAATACTATGAAGGCATATGGGCCTGATGGGGTCCCTCCTCTTGTCCTAAAGAGCTGTGTTTCTGTGCTTACACCCTGTCTAGGATAAACTCTTTCACATTTGTCTTTCCTTCTTGTTGGACGTTTGCCCACATTCAGCCGGTCCAAAAGAAGAGTGACCATTCCCAACCATCTAACTATCGCCCAGTTGCTTTTAACATCCTGTATTTTAAAAGTTTTTGAGTCCAATCCTAACAAAAAATTTTTTAAAGTATCTTTCCTATCACAACCTTCTTTCTGATCGTCAGTATGAGTTTCGCCAGGGACGCTTCACTGCCGATCTTTTCACCTACATTTCAGACTCGTGGTCATCCTTCTTTCGGGGCACTGACGAAAACTTTGCCATTGCACCTGTCATCTCAAAGGCTTTCGACTGAGTCTGGCATAAATCTTTAATTTCCAAACTGCTCTCCTACATGTAGTTTCTGTCCTTCTATCTGTGCCTTTATCTCTAACTTCCTTTCTGGTCGTTCTATAGCTGCTGCTGTAGACCGCCACCATTCTCCTCCTAGAACTATCAATAGTGGTGATCCTCAGTCCTCTGTCCTATCACCAACTCTCTTTCTTTTGTTCATCAATGACCCTCTAAGCTGTACACCTAATCCTATCCACTTATACACTGATGACTCCACCCTTCACCTTTCCATTCACTTCCCACAGTGTCCATTAATTTTTAGCAATTACTTCAACAAACAAGGGCTGAGACTATGACACACCTAATGTCTGACTTGGCTCATATCTCTGACTGGGGTTAACATAATCTTGTTGTCTTTAATGCATCAAAAACTCAGTTCCTACAACTATCAACCCGACAAAATCTTTCACAGAAGTAGCCTCTAATTTTTAACAATATCCAGCTTAATCCATCACCATCTTTAATCATATCTGGGCCTTCATTCTCTCGGGATTTATCTTGGAGAGAACATATTACTTCTCTCGTAAAATCTGCTTTCAAGAGATTAGGTGTGCTAAGCCGACTCTATGCCTTCTTTACCCCTGCACAGTTGTTGACTTTATACACAGGTTTTATTCACCCCTGTGTAGAGTACAACTCTCATGTGTTGGTGGCTCCCCACATACAGCTCTTCTCAACAAGGTGGAGTCAAAAGCTTTTCGTCTCTTCAACTCCCCTCCTCTTACTAGGTTTCTTCAACCTTTGTATCTTCGCCTTACTGTTGCATCTTTATCTCTCTTTTATCGCTACTTCAGTGGTCACTGCTCGTCTGAACGGTCTCCTTGCATCCCTCCTCTACTACGGCGGGTGCGTAGCACCCGTCTAGCAACAAACTCTTATCCCTTTTCCGTCCAACTCTCTAATGCAAGAGTTAAACTTTACTCACAGTCCTTTATGTATGCAACAGGTCATTTCTGGAAGTGTTTCCCTCTCTTTATTTCCTACTGCCTATGATCTCCAGTCTTTCAAATGCAGTGTGTATCTTGTTTTTGTTTTTCTTCTTCTTGGAGGGAACAATTTACAGTCTCCTGGCCTTAGGTTCCTTCTTCCTTGCATTAAAAAAAAAAAAGACTGTGAGAAATAAACAAGCGTCCTAGATACTCCTCACTGGAGAAAGTTGTCTAAGTTTAACAGAGGTAAATTTGCATAAGTCTCGTGAGTAAATCAGGCAATTAATTCTCCTAACTCACCTACAAACACCTCTCATATACTAGCTAGTTCCCTAAGATTTGGCCAAATCAATAAGGTCACTTAGCTATATAATGAGTCGAACAACAAGATGACGACGGGCGTGATGTTTCGGTCTTTCCTGGGCAATCAGGTGTCCTTGGGGTGTATATACAGGAGTTTTGCGCAGCTATTCACGGAGTGAAATCTGCTCTAGGAGTCTGCAAGATGGCGAGCTTCTTGTCCCTCATAGGATAGAAGAGTTGCCAACTATTGCTTAATTACGTCAAATACAGCTAACTTACTCCGTAAAATATACAAGGTGAATCTAACTTAATCTAATCTTAGTTTTAATTAAACTAAACAAGATATTCCCCTTTTCTACAGATAGATATACTGTATATATATATTAAAACTGGCCGCCCGTTTCATCATGGGCTTTTCATCCTTACCACGTCATCCACGCAGGCACAGTTTAGGTCAAGGGAAAATTCCCTAGTTTGTGTATGTACATAATTGTCTACCAATGTTAAACGCAGTAGCATTTAATTTATTAATAATAAGAATTAACAGAACGTAATCTCTGGGTTTTTAAACCTCTCAAGTACGTTTTTCCTCTGCTATTTAACGATCGACAACTACAGTAAAAAGCACAACAGCTCGGGGGGAAAATATTTCCCACAAAGACAGTGATAGAGAGTTTGTGAGCCCAGCCCGTGAGAATTTGTGAAGGGTGGATTAGTCAGTCAGAGAGTCAGTGAGACTCAGTCAGTCAGTCAGTGAACAGACAGTGAGGTAATAGTAGTGGGAGATGACGGAAGTAGTGTGAGAGAGAGGGGTCACAGTGCTTTGCAAGTGTACTTCAGCTGCGTCAAGAAGGAATAAAACCCTGAAATGTTGAGCAGCCTTTATTATTAACACCCTTGCCAGTTGTTCCATCGTTCTTGACGTATCAACAAAACCCTAAGGTTGTAAAAATATTATAATGATGTGACTGTACATCATACAGATCCTGTTGTTGCATATGTGTGAGGACAGCACAGTCAATAAAGAATCAGTAAAGGCAAACAGGTACATATTGTTGAACACAAATATTGACTAATGTCATTAGTATGGTATATGGCAACAGCATTACAGTAAAGCTTGGTGGCTTATAACTCAAGTAGAGTCACTGATGCACCATTATTCCACATAGTGGAATGACAAGCAACCAATATTCTAGCAAACACGAGCTCCAACGAAACTGGTAACAAACCTGCTGTATGTGTGTCACACAGATAGAGCACACCCCAGATAGGTGGTTGATGACATCACAATCCCCATGGCATTGCATTATTAATATTATTCAGAAAAAAAAAAATCTCTTAACATGCAGAGTTGTACAGCTTAGATGGTCATTGATGAATAAAATGAAAAGAGTTCGTGATAGGACAGAACCCTGAGGAACACCACTATCGATAGCTCTAGGAGAAGGAGGTGGCCGTCTACAACAGCAGCTATAGAGCTACCAGAAAGGAAGGTAGAGATGAAGCCACAGGTAGAAGGATAGAAACCGTAGGAGGGCAGTTTGGAAATTAAAGAGTTATACCAGACTTGATGTAAAGCCTTTAAGATGTCAAGTGCAATGGCAAAGCTTTCGACAAAGTTTAGAAAGAAGGATGACCACGAGTCTCAATGGTATTTAAGAAGATTGCCAATGGAGCACTCCTGGCGGAACTCATATTGGCGATTAGATAGAAGGTTGTGATAGGAAAGATGTTTTAACATATTTCTGTTAAGAATAGATTCAAAACTTTTGAAATACAGGATATTAAAGCAACTAGGCGATCTAAACCTCACCTTCTCTTCCTAACTGAGACTCAGCTGTCTGAGGCGACAGGTAGCAAACCCTTCTCTGTATCCTCCTACTTTCTCTAAACTCTTTTCAAAGCCAAAAGTGGCTGTTGCATATATGTACACTCGAATGACGTTAATGTTGTACAGTACTTTAGTGTACATTAGTGTTGTGTAGTACATTACTGTTTTATAGAATTAAAGTATGCTTTAGGTTTATACAGAAGTATAGTGTGCTTTAATGTTGTAGCCTTGAGTAGTAAACTGTACAGTAATGTTAGTGTGTAATAGTGTAAGGTGTAGTGTTGTACAGTAGTATAATGTGTTGTGTTGTACACTAGTGTACATTTTCAGGACAAGATACCCTAGGAGAATAGCCTAATAGGTCAATCCCTAGAACAAAAACCCCTTTCTAAGACACTGTTTCAAGATAGGTTAGGTTAGGTTAATTTAAAATCAAGGTTTGGTTAGATTTGATTAGGTTAATTTTTGTTAGGTTAGGTTTGTTCAATTGTGGATTGGATTATGGGAAGGTTAGCTTAGTTTAACTTAGGCTATTTTAGTGTTACTTTAATATTGGGTTAGAATAGGTTAGTTTAAGAATTAGGCTATCCTTTGGTTACTTTTAGGTTTGACTGGATTATTTTAAACTCAGATTATTTAAGTTAGGTTAGTTTATGTTTTTGGAATGGGGTAGGTTAAAGTTAGCTTAATTTATTTGGTTAGGGTAACTTAAGTTTAGGGTAATGCTGAGTTAGTATGTTTCTTGTATTTGTGTCTTTCGTTTATAATTTTCCTTTCTACTCTGTTTCCTCTTTTTTGCCATGAAATGTCTCTTCTGTTTCATCGCAGCCCCTTTTTACTGTTTCTTTCCTGTATTTCCCCCTTTTCTTTCCACCCCTCCAATGACTTTAAATTTCAAATACACTGCACCCCCCAAACACTTCATTCCCTATCCACCTCACCCCCACGCCCCCCCCCCCCCCACACACACTTCTTCCAAGTTTTTGCAGCTTTATATTGGAAGGATGTGGGGAAGGAATCGGAGTTTGCCACAGTGAGGCAGTTTGGTGAGGCGGACTGTGAAAGTGGTGAATACGGGCGTCAAGTTTGTTGATATAGGAAAATATCAGCTGGAGGAAGAGAACAGACCTGTGGAGAGGGTTGTGGGAGGAGAAACTGGGTGAGCCAGAGAGAAATGGTGAGCGTGAATGGAGGAGAGAGATAAAGGGAGGTAAGGAATGGGTTGAAGAAGATGATAGCCCCCATACCAAGTAAAAAAAATAATGAAAGGAGAACATTTAAGGCTTTAAGATCTTAATACAGGTGCCACAAAGGACTCATCCTTAATGCGATACTTGGGGAGTGTTATCCCCAATGAGTCTTTGGGAGGCCAGCCTCCTTTTAAAAACTGAAAAAAACAAATCAGCAAGAGGAGAAATATCTGTATTTGAATAAAACCCATCAGATGAATTCGCCTAGTTACTCTAAAGGCCATCATCTGCGTACATTTTTCGATCCATTATTTTTAGGATGGCCTCCCCCCCCACAAAATTAACATCCTCAGAAGTAGCAAACGGGGGGCATGTATGACTGTGATCGTAGTACATGTTGTACAATGGACTGTTATCTGTAATGCGATGTTCAAGGAGTGTGACTCTCCAGTGATTCTTAGGAGCTCAGTCCCCTCCCAAAGATAAAAATGATAAAAAATTGTAAGCACATGAATTTCAAAGAAATCGTCATACATATCGCAGGATTGTGTATGTAGTTTACATGTTTTATCTGAATGCGAATGCACAGGAAGAAACTGAACACCTGCGTTATCATTACCTCCTCTTTTGACTCTTCGTCATCATGATCATGATCATTAATATCATTATATCATAAACATCATGATCGTATTCCCCAATATCAGAAAACCTTTATGTGCTGTCCCACATCGCCCCATCGCCTCATTCTTGATCTACTGAACTCTTCTAATCACTCCACCGCCTCGTTCTTGATCTACCGACTTTTAAGCACTCCACTGCCTCGTTCTTGATCTCCCGAATTCTTATAACTACTCCACCACCTCATTCTTGATCTACCGAATTCGTCTAACCACTCCACTCGCACACACCTCCCTCAAATACTCCCCATTTTCTCCTTGTTGTTGGTCTACTGCCTTATCATCCCACAGATCTATCAGTTTCATATTTTCATCTTGAAATATGTCTACTTCGCAAATGTGTTGGTATCCAGAAATCCCAATCTCATTATACATCTTCATAATTATTTGCCCACCTTGTCTCTTCATGTTTTTCCTCAAGTTACACCTTCCATTTCCAAGCACAGCTCTCTCATAAATATTTTCTTGTATATTTTATCACGCTGTTCGTCAATTTTGTACTTGGAATTCTTCATGCAACAGCTCCATCCTTTCTCTTTTAGTACTGTACTTCTCGAAAATCCAATACCAAGTCCTTCGGAACCTCCGATAGATGAGTCGGTAATTTATGTATCTACAAACCCTCATGAAATGGGCTCAGTCCAATCCTGAGAAGGATATTTAACTCCTAGGAGCCGGCGGTGGATCAACCTAACCATGTCTTATAACCGGGCTATTTTCTGGAAATTCAGTTTTCTCCAAAATATTTTTACCCATTACAGATCAATCTCAAATGACAATAAAAACACATCAAAAGCGCGTACTTACTCTCTGTTGCGGGTTTAGAGGTCGTGGAGTGAGGTGTATGAGGTTTCGCAATTCAGGAGCGAGCGGCACTCTCAAGGCCAGTGGTGGTGTAGGAGGGAAGCAGACGATTCGTCTCCCACCATTATCAGTCTTACAGTGTGTATTTGTTGTTAACACTAATTCAGAATGCCGTATGAACACAATATTAGTAGTTAAATACCAAAATAATTCACAAGAAAGTAATTAAAAAATATATGCTTATTATATGTTTTCTATCACACTTATTTTATATCACACTTATGTCTATTTACTCTCGCACTTATTTACACACTATTTACATAACATCTCACTGTTTCTAGAATTTCTTTACAGTTTGATACTCCCTAAAGCAAGGCTGGCATAGGGCAAGACCACACTCCTAGTACCAGGAGCTCACATCCTTGCATTTGGGTGCACATTTGGTTGTATATCTGCATACAAAGCACTCCCTTTGTCCCCGTGACCTAGCTCCAGTACCAGAAATATCCTCCAGAAAATGGCGGAAGATGTATTCTCATCCCAAGAGGCAATCTTGCATGCCAGTTGTAGGATGATGGAGAAAATTTGCTCTATGACTGCCTTACTGAATAATCTGAGTGACCTGCAAATGAGCCTTTTCCCAGGTACAGATTGTATGCATTCAGCAGAATGATGCCAATCAGGTGTAAAAACATCTTCTTGTACCACTTCACGCATTTATGCACACACTCGACAGCCCCAGTGCGTATGTCGCTTTTGTCCAAAGGCCGCATATTGTACATATAATTTACCATCGCATCAGGCTTCATAACTGATTCTCGTGTAGTTCTTTCTACTTTGCCACTGTCTATCATTTCACCTTTCTGCACTGTTGTAAGCACACTGACATTCTGCTTATCATGCCACTTTAAAGCTAACACAATTCTTCCTTTTTTCAGCTGCACTTCACCACGCTTCATACGTCCTTCAAATTTAGGCCAGTTTTTCTTGTTTGCACGCACTGTGCCACATGAACCTGTATCATGTTGTAGTAGATACTGGGTAAGTGCTGGAGATGTATAATAATTGTCGGTGTATAACACATGCTTTGCATTTAGGTATCCATGAGTTTCTTTACTACAGCACCTGAGAATCCGTTGAGGTCATTTTTTGGAATGTCAGCATCACTACCTGTATATGCAATTATACCCAGCACATACCCAGTTTTGCAACTGCAAACACAAAAAATTTGATGCCAAAGCAATGTCGTTTTGATACAATGTACTGACTGAACACAATATGGCCACGGAATAACTCCAGAGACTCGTCTATGACAATTTTTTGGAAGGGATGAAATATTTGACAAATCTTTCTTTCAGCATGGTGAAGAATTCACGAATTTTCCACAGGCGGTCATATTGTACAGGTGATCATTGTCAACGAAATGTAAGTACCATAATAGAGCAAGGAAACGACTTCTCGACATGTATTTTCCAAAATCAGGAGTAGCTGTGATGTCATCCTGTTTCCATTATTCATGCAATACGTGCTTTTTCACGTGCGCCATCAGCAACAATAATGCTAGAAAGACAAACATCTCACTAACATCAGGGACAGTCCAGCATCGCATCTTTGTCACAGAGGGAGGGCCAGTGCAATTCCTACTACAGTAATTAAAAAAATAACAGACTGCTCATACATGAACTGCATCGTTTCATCATCAAAAAACAGCCGGAAATGATATAACTCTGTTGCCTCAACACCAAGAGTAAAATCATCAATAAACCAGGCATTATTTTCATCAAAAACGGGCATATTGGGCACAAAATCACTACCTTCTCTCCAGCAAATCAAGTAAATTTCACTGTCAGGTGGAGTTTTCTCCTCCTCCTCCTCCACACCACCATGCTCCTCCTCTCCATCCCCACTCCACCACCACCTTGGCCTCCATGCTGCGCACTTCCTCCACATAGTCATAGTCAGGTTCGCTGTCATCACTACTTGTTTCACTCCCTAATGAAAATTTTTACCTTCTCAGATCTGTCAATTCTTGAAGGTATTCTTCTTCACTCAGACCCTTGGCACATCTCATGCAGGAGTGGAATGCATGGGGGGTTAGCATCACCTGGATGATCCTGGCTGCCCTTCTATTGTCATGGTACATAGTGAAATGGCGGAGTGAACCATACAGTAGTACGTGGGAGGCTTCCCGTGGTCAGTACAAGTGTACTCAAACCCCTTTTGCACCTTCTCCCACACCCATAAATGGGCCCCTTCTCATTCTCCTCCACACCCCTCAGGTGCTCCAAATAGGTCTCCCCCCACCCCACCCTACCCCTACCCTGTACCTGTATCAGCTGCTTTCAAGGCCACACTATGCGGGCCTCTCACCGCCCTCCACCTTCACTACGCTTTTCTCCTCACAGCTGGGCCACCCTCCCTCCCCTCCCCCGCCCCCACTCCCCCCATACCACTGCCAGCCAGCATCACCCCGCGCACAAGACAGGCCGAGATAATACTCTGAGTTAATTTGGCATGCTAGGAAGTTCAAACATGCCTGCAAAAATGAAGACATCATATGAAATGAACCGCCGTCTGTTGACTGCACGTCATATGACGTAAACTGGTGCCTAGGAATAAAGACAGTACAACAGTATGTCATATCTTGACATTGTTTTCATCTGTTCTCCGCTCTGTCGAGTTTCCTTCATGGACGGGTAAACATGTCTCTAATTTAAAAAAAAAGTCATTCCCAAACAGTATCCATGTATGTTACTAACACTACAGTCTAAAAGCCTTACATACTTAGAGTACACCAGCATTGGAAATATCTGTTGGAAATGGGTCACTTTTTCCATGAGAGAAAGCTACAGCTGAATATCGTTGCTACTTTTCACTGTACTTATATAAACGTCTGTCCTGGTAAGGTTAGGTGACAGTTGCATAGCTTCACAAGTAAAGGCCGTTTTGCACCCGAAGCTACCAGATTCACATAACCTATATGTGCTATGTGCCTTTGCATGCACCTGAGCTTAATAAATTAGATACCTCACACGAGAATCTATGCTAAGTGGCGTAGAACTCTTACCTTTTGGTATGAAAAGCTCAGCTGCAATTCATAGACATGCGGCTTATGTAGGTTTTGGTGTGATACTACCTTTAAGTTACATTAGTTAAACTGAGTTTCAGTTGTTAATACTCATATTTCTCTGTTATCAAAAATCATGGATTAAATGCTAAGTTCACGGTTTCCAAAGCAAGAAGAAATGTGCAACACAGATAAAACACCTAGCCCAACCATGAAACAATGTAGCTGTGACCTATCTATATATAACTCATAATTACCACCATATCACTTACTTCTTCTTAAAAAGTTCTGTGAATCTCCATTCCTGTTTGCTGAGTGAATAGATAATGGTGATTCTGTGTGCTGTACATCAGTTCCCTTCATTAGCTGTAAAACATCGCTTATGCGTGTATGCTGTACCCGAGCTTTCAGCCCATGTCATGCGCATGGAAGTTAGGCTCTAAAATACAGAAGAACGATGTCCCACCAACTTGTTCATGGAGTGTCTCTTCCGAATGCTCATTTCACACGCACTCCAATTTGCAGTCTCGCATGCATTCCCCTATCATGTCTAGATTTGCCTCTTCATCAGTCAACCACTCTCTCATGAGCGCTCTTTGCTAATCTTTTTTTTTTTTCCCCACTTGCACTTCATTTTCTTGACTTTTATATGGAATTTTGTTCATCTGTAGGTTCTCGATCTACATCAATGATTTTATTCTTTTTACTTGTAAATTTGCTTTTAATTTCTTTTACATTTTAATCTTGTTTTCATCCAAACTCTGTTATAACCTCTGTAAATCAGCTTCGAGCTTGTCCTGTTGT
>JAGKTI010021278.1:0-15828 GCA_018397915.1 Birgus latro | reverse complement strand
TGTGTGTGTGTGTGTGTGTGTGTGTGTGTGTGTGTGTGTGTGTGCAAGAGATGTCTGGCATCTGTAACTGTCTTCCTACTGATCTCTGCACCTCTGAAGCCATATGACACTGTGATTAGTCTGTCATATTCATACTCCTGATGCAACTATACTGACATCTGGACTCCCTTTTGATCTCCATACCCCTGATGCCACTCTGCTAGCCTACAATGCACTGTCTTGGGCTGAAAATTATTCCATGTGCCCCAGCCCCACCTCCATTTCAACAGAATGCTGATGACAGTTATGAAAAGCTTCTTGCACATACAGCATAATTTTTGGTTTATGGCATGTCAAAGATTTTTCTCCAACACTTTATAAACATTAAAAGTAGGAAAATATGGTCAAACACACATATGAATCAATTACATGTACAAAGTTGAAGCATAGGTATGTAACACAAGCATGTTATGTACCACAGGCATGAAAGCTATTAAGAGTGCTATCAATACTTCACATAGGTCTTCTTGAAAGTGAATCTGAGAAAGGTCTGGCACTGTGCAATCAAAATACAAATTTCTCTAAACTTTAAATGGTGTCCAGTATTGGGCTTCTCAGATTTTAGAGATTTCATTGTACCTGTACTGCATATACTTTCCACTATTTTAGCATGGTACCTAACAGCTGACAGGCCAAGCTTTGACTGTATTGGCCTATTCCAATTTACATAAAAGACTGTGTGAAGTACTTACCAAGATTAAACTTGAACCTCATTAAGATACCATATGAAGAACTTGAATTAGCTTCAGTATAATACAAATAAATAGTACATTTCTTTCATTATGATCACTGCACTAGCCTCTAACCTCCTAATACACTGGCTTATCACTTACGATATACAAGAATATCACAATCCTATCATTCATATCATTTAAAAAGGCTCCGACATGCTTGCATGTGTCAATCTTAGTCACAATGGTGGCTCTCAACACTGCTCTATCTCTGGCAGCCACCCTTATCCCTGAGGTCACACTGTAATTTTCATCCCACGTCTTTTTAGGTCTGCCTCTCGCAGCTCTACCCCTGATGTTCAAACTTCTCATTTTCCTCACCTAACTGTCATCCTCCATCCTCTCCACATGCCCAAACCATCTCAATCTATCCCTTCTCATTACAGCAACAATCTGAGGTGCCATCCAAAATTTTCTGGACTAATGCTATATAAAACTGAAACTCACTATAATTCCTATTGGCCACCATCACCCTCAAAGTAGTTCCCTTGAGCAATGATACACCAATCCCAGCACTTCCTCCATTGCTGGAACGCTCCCTGGAAGTCCTTTTTGACGAGAGTGTCGGGCACCGCCAGCTATTTCTTCTGGATGTTCTCAATGGTATCAAATGGTATCAAAACAATGCCCTTTCAGCTTAATCTTCATTTTGGGGAAACAGAAAGAAGCCACTGGCGGCCAAATCTGGTGAGTAGGGAGGGTGGGTGATGATAGCCATGTTGTTCGTGGCCAAAAACTGCTGGGTGTTGAGTGCACTAAAGGGGCATTATCATGGTGAAGCAGCCAGTTGTCTCGCCAAAGGTCGAAGTGTTGCCTTTTCACGTCTTCACAGTCGCAAAAAAACATCACAGAAGAAGTTGGAAGTGACAGTTTGGCCAGCTGAAATGAATTCTCTGTGCACAGTCCATGTGAGGTCAAAGAAAATAATTACTGTAGCATGCTCTTGACACTGCTTCTCACCCGTCTGGTCTTTTTTGGGTCTTGGTGAGGTTGTCCGACCAAGAGATTTTTTTTTTTTTTTATGCAAGGAAGAAGGAACCAAAAGCCACAGGCCTGCATACTGTTCCTTCCAAGAAAAAGCAAAAACAATACAAAAGAGAACCAAATTCAAGATCTGTTCAATTCGAGATGCCTGGACACACTGCGTTTGAAAGACTGGAGATCATAGGAAGTAGGAAATACAGACAGAGGAAGACAGTTCCAGAGTTGACCAGTTGCATAAATGAAGGACTGGGAGTAACGGTTAACTCTTGCATTAGAGAGTTGGACAGAAAAGGGATGAGAGTTTGTTGCTAGACGGGTACTACGTGCCCGTCGTAGAGGTGGAGGGATGCAAGCAGACAGTTCAGAGGAACCAAACACTCACTGAACCATTACCAGGATCTCTGCTGCATTTTTCCCAAGATTCGCACATGCATGACAGCAAACAAGCAATCATCACTAATCCCCTAGTTCCATGCCATGTGGCACACTAACTCACAAAGCATGGTTGTACAGCCAACCAGAAGCACATCGTGCTAATACAACCCATTTAGGTCTGGAAAATTTTGGACAGAACGTCACTAATCCCGACATCCGCCTAACTCCACACTGCGTGGCACACTGACTCACAATGCATGTTAGTACTGTCATGTAGAAGCACATCAAGCTACTACAACCCGTTTAGGTCCGAAAAAATTTTGGATAGCACCTCGTACACTCCAGTCCCATCCTTCCACTCAACTCTTCAATCGTAAGCCTCATCCCCCAGGCCTCTCATTCAAGGACGCACTACACATCCAACTAACTGCTGATATTTCTTTACATTTGAGCCTACAAATATTCTTTTCCTTTACTGTCCAAGTCCCACTACCATACAGCATTACACTCCTAATGCACGCCACATGCAAAGATCCCTTAGCCCGAAGAAGAGCCTTTTCAATGTCAGGAGAGGCAACAGCTCCCTGAACTTCTTCCAACCTCTCCTTACCCTAGCCACAGAGCTAGCTCCAGCCCCATCTCCAGCACATAATATGTACCAAATATAAAACCTCTTCTACACAATCAAGAGACTCACCTTCAAGAACAATCTTATCATGTCTGACAATCTCTAATGGACATCTGTGCAGGGATGAGACTGGTGAGGGCCAATACCCTCTTTAGGCACAAAATGATATACACAGGTATACATGGCAAGTGATGAGAAGGGTGTGGGGAGGCAATGACTAATTATGTGTGTGTGGAGAACATGGATGCAAGAGGATACATAGGTTGGGGGAGTTGACTTTCTGACCACCAATTGGTGATGGTAAAAGTCAAGGTTCAAATATAATGAAAGAACAGAAGGAGAGAAGGATAGGAGGAAGTAATGTAGACCATACAAAAAGGGTAGAAAGTCTGCAAAAGATGGAAAAAAGGCAGAATATAAGAGAGAAGTGGAGGAGCAATTGGGTAAATATGATTAGGAGCAGATGGGGGAGGCCAAAGGTCTGTGCAAGATATTCACAGAAGAAATCTGTGTGGCATATGAGGTGATGTGTGGGATGAATAGATGACAAAAGGGGGTGCAAGGAACAGTATGGTGGAATGACGAGGTGAGACAAGCTGTGGCACAAAAGAGGAAAGCATATAGTAAGTGGATAGCAAGCAGGGGCTTTGAGGTGGCTGAGAGATGGAAGAGAGTTATATGGAGAAAGGAAGTGAGCGAGGCAAAGAGATTAGTAAGACAGATTGTAAGATGAGAGTGGATGAGGAATTTGGAGGGAATTTGAGTGTAAAGTGGAGGGTGTGTAAGAATACGTTCTGGCAAGAGGTAAAGAGAGATAAACAGGGTGATAAAGAAGGTAGCAGGGGAGTGAAAGATACAAATACTGTAGTAGACCGCTAGTGGAGAAACGAGAAAAGTGGGTAGATGGAGAGAACAATTCTGGGAACTGTTAAACACAGAGAATGAAAGTAATGCGAGTGTAAATGGCTGGAAAATGGCTGGGAGAAGGAGGGAGGTGAGAAGGGAGGAAGAGATCAGTAGGATGGAGGTAGCAGAAGCAATGAAGAAAGTCAAAATGGAGAAAGCCCCAGGAATTGATGGAGTGTGTGGTGAAATGTTGAAGCATGGGGGAAAGACAGTAGTAAAATGGATATATGAGTATATAGATGATATGCAGACTGGAAGGTGGAGTTCTGGAGGACTGGAAGCCAGATATAATTATTCCCCTGTACAAAGGAAGAGGGGAAAAAGATGTGTGTAGTAATCACAGGGGCATTTGTCTTCTGAGTGTAATAGGAAATGTATATGGTAGGATACTTATTGACAGAGTTAGGGAAATAACAGAGGAATTAGTTGGAGAAGAACAGGGAGGTTTTAGGAAGAGAAGTGGTTGTATAGATTAGATATTCATGGGTTTTTAGTGGAAAAGCTTCTAGAGAAGGGAAAGAAGTTGCATGTGCCCTTAATGGATTTGGAGAAAGCATATGACTGGGTGGATAGACAAGGAATGTGGAAAATATTACAAATACATGGTGTAAATGGGAAGTTGTCGAATGCCGTGAAGAGTATGCATGAGGGTGCTAAGGCTGCAGTGCATGTGGATAGTGAACTATGTGAATTTTTCTATCTGAATGGTGGACTGAAACAGGAATGTGTCATGTCTCCACGGTTGATCAATTTGTAAATGGATGGGGTTATAAAAGAGATACATGATATGGCAGTGGATGTTGGAGTAGCCCTAAAGAGAGAGGACAGCTTTTGGAAACTTCCTGTACTTGTGTATGCAGATGATACTGTTTGTTAATTGAAGATGAAAGGGAACTGCAAGGCCTGGTGAATGAGTCTGGGTGAGTGTGTATGAAACAAAATCAAGAGAGTGTGGGGAGAAATAAAATTATGGTCTTTGAGAGAAATGAAGTCACTGAATGTATGGTGAGGTTGGATGATGTGGAAATGGAAAATGTGAGTGCATTTAAGTACTTGAGTGGTATGATGAGTAAGGATGAGAGTTTGGAGGAAGTAGTGATTGAAAGGGTAAAACAAGGGAGAAAGGTTGCTTGTTCTTTGAAAGCAGTGATAAGAAGTAGGAAAGTGAACAAGGAGTAAAAGAAAGTCACTGCACGATAGTATTGTGATACCAACTCTAACATATGGAAGTGAAGCTTTAATCTTGTTGAAAGGACACAAGTCAAGAGTGAGAGCAGTGGAAATGAATTATCTGAGAGGAGCATGTGGAGTTACATAGAGAGATGGACTGACATATGAGGAAGTCAAGGAGTGTTATGGTGCGGATGTGTATGTGAAAGAAAACTTTAGGAGAAATATAATGAGGTGGTTCGGCCATGTGGAGAGGATGGAGAGCGAGTGACTAATGAGGAGAGCGTACATGAGTAAGGTGGTGGGGGAGAGGGAGGAGGAGGTCGAGGATGAGCTGGAGGGATGTAGTAGAAAAGTATATAAATGGGGGGGGGAGATGAGCTGGGAGTAGGGCCATGAAATGGCAGAGGACAGAGCAACATGGAGGCAATTTGTTTGTGGCCACTCCTTACGGGATTAAGGTGACTGGCAATAAAAAAATAGACAGAAAGATGATCTCAAAATGCTCTGACAGCACCCACAAAATCAGTCTACCTCTAATACCACTAGATCTCATATGCACCTACCTATCACAAACACTGCATGAGATGAAGTTACTTCCAACACCCTTGTGGCAAACAACACAAGGTCACCCTCCCTCTGCTTTGACAATACTGCCAACAGCCCTAGATATCATCACTTTTGTTTTATATGCATTTACATTAGTGGTAGGTGGGGGCACCCATCATCCACCCACTTAGTGTAGTAATACTCTGTTCTTGAGGTAGCTCTACACTGAGTGGCAAGCCAAATGATTTCCTGTAAACCAGGAAAACATTTACAACACTCGCTGGTAACCTTATAACTAACCAACATGTGTTCCCTAAGTGACAACAAGTGGGTTGGCGGAGGGTTAGTGCCCGTCTCTGGAAAACAAATAAAAATACGAACAAGAAGCCTCAGACCAGGACTGACCAAAGGATGACGACTAAGGACCAAACTGAGGACTTGGAACGGATAGCTACATGGAATATAAGGGGTGCAGATGATGAGGTGAAAGAGAGATTGTCCAGGTGCTTGAGGATGCAAAAGTGGATGTAGGTGGGTTAACTGAAACTAAATGGAGAAGTAAGAGTGTGAGAGAATGGGAGTACGGATGGGGTATATGTGCGGGAGTAGGTGAGAATGAGAGGGCAAAAGGAGTGTGTATTGTTGACAGTTACAGATAGAAGGACAATATAAGAGAGTATGGATCAGTTGGCTCAAGGATTGTGTGGGTAAGACTGAAAGTTGGACTACAAATGTAGGCAATTGTGTGCATGTACGTGCCAACGCAAGATTGTACAAACAGTGAGAGAAGAGTTCTGGACAAATGTTGAAGCATGCATGGAAAAGTTTGAAAGGAATGAGAGAGTGTTTTTGATTGGGGATATGAATGGAAAAGTAGGGAATGAGAAGGTGGATGGAGTAGTTGGTGACTGGGCTGTGCCTGCAGAGATGGATGGGAATGGCAGTGCTTTAGTGGACATTTGCGCCAGGAGGGAGTTGGTGATAGCTATTATCTTCCTCTGGAACAAAAAATCCACAGGTATATGTTGTGAGTGATGAGAAGTGTGGGTGGTGAACTGAATGAACAGAGGGCAATGATTGATTGTGTGTGTGTGGATGAAAGGATGAGAAGGTGTGTTATGGATGCAAGAGTATACAGAGGTTGAGGGAGTGGACTTTCGGACCACCACTTGGTGGTGGTCAGAATTAAAGTCCAAATAAAATGGAGAAATAGAAGAAGGAAAGGACAGGAGGAAGGTGTATATACAAGGAGGGTGTAAAAGTTAAAAGACAAAGGAAAAAAGGCAGAATATAAGAGGGAAGTGGAGGAGCGATTGGGTAAATATATATTGGAGCAGATGGGGGACATGGAAGGTGTGTGCAAGATATTCACAGAAGAAATCTGTGCAGCATGTGAGGTGGTGTGTGGGGTGAAGAGAAGATGAAAGGAGGTACAGGGAACAGCATGGTGGACTGAAGATGTGAGAGAAGCTGTGGCACAAAAGAAGAAAGCATACAGTGAGTGGATGAGAAACAGGGGCGTGGAAGAAGTTGAGAGACGGAAGAGAGAGGTGGAAAGATTAGTAAGAGAGAATAACAAGAGAGCGGATGAGAAATTTGGAAGGAATCTGAGTGTAAAGTAGAGGGAATGTAAGAAAATGTTCTGGAAACAGATACAGAAAGTAAGACACGCACCAAAGAAGTTACCTGGGGAGTGAAAGATAAAAATGGTAGATTACTAGTGGAGAAGGAAGAAAAAGTGAGCAGACGGAGAGAACACTTTAAAGAACTGTTGAACATAGAGACTGAAAATAAAGCAAGTATAAGTGACTGGGGAATGGCTGGGAGAAGGAGGGATGTGAGAAGAGAGGATAAAATCAGTAGGATGGAAGTTGTGGAAGCAATGAAGAGTGTTAAAATGGGGAAAGCTCCTGGAATTGATGAAGTGTGTGGTGAAATGCAGAAGAATGGGGGAGAGATAGTAGTAGAATGGATGTGGAAGATGTGCAGATTGGCATGGGAGGAAGGTAGAGTCCTGGAGGATTGGAAGTCAGGTATAATTATTCCCCTATACAAAGGAAAAGGGGAAAAAGAAGTGTGTGGTAATCAAGGAGGCATTTGTCTTCTGAGTGTAACAGGAAAAGTATATGGTAGAATACTTATTGACAGAGTTAGGGAAATAACAGAGGAATTAGTTGCAGAAGAACAGGGAGGTTTTAGAAGTGAAGAGGTTGTGTAGATCAGATATTCATTCTTAGATCTTTAGTGGAAAAGTTTCTACAGAAGGGAAAGAAGTTGTATGCAGCCTTTGTGGATTTGGAGAAAGCATATGACAGGGTGGATAGACAAGGATTGTGGAAAGTATTAAGAATATATGGAGTAGATGGGAAGTTGTTGAAGACAATGAAGAGTATGTACGACAGTGCTAAGGCTGCAGTGCGTGTGGGTAGTGATCTGAGTGAATTTTTCTGTTTGAAGGTTGGACTGAAACAAGGATGAGTCATGTCTCCATGGTTGTTCAATCTGTATATGGATGGGGTTATAACTGAGATACAAGGTAGGGCAGTGGATGCCGGGGTGGCCCTAGTGAGAGAGGGAAGTATTTGGACACTACTTGTACTGTTGTTTGCAGATACTATGTTGTTATGTGAAGCTGAAGAGGGAGCTGCAAGGCTTACCAGATGAGTTTGGGAGAGTGTGTAAGAAACGGAATCTAAAGGAGACTGTAGAGAAGTGTAAAGTTATGGTTTTCGAGGGAAGTGAAGTCAGTGAATGTACAGTGAGGTTGGATGAGGAGGAAATGGAAAATATGAGTGCATTTAAGTACTTGAGTAGTGTGATGAGTAAGGATGGAAGTTTAGAGGATGAAGTACTTGAAAGGGAGCAACATGGAAGAAGGTTGCTGGTTCCTTGAAAGCAGTGATAAGAAACAGGGAAATGAGCATGGAAGTGAAAATGTTACTACATGACAGAATTGTGATACCAATTCTAACATATGGAAGAGAAGTTTGGATCTTGTTGGAGGGACAGAAGTCAAGAGTGAGAGCAGTGGAAATGAGTTATTTGAGAGGAGCATGTGGAGTCACATGGAGAGACAGACTGACAAATGAGGAAGCAAGGAAGGATCGTGGTGTGGATGTGGATGTGATGGGAAGCGTTAGGAGAAACATACTGAGGTGGTTTGGACATGAGGAGAGGATGGAAAGTGAGAGACTGTGAGTGAGGTGGAGGGGGGGAGAGGGAGGGGGAGGCCAATGTTGATATGGAGGGATGAAGTGGAGAAGTATATGAAAGGTGGATGTAAGCTGCAAGCAGGGCAATGAAATGGTGGGAGACAGGGAGACATTGAGGCAATTTGTTTGTGGTCATCCCTTACTGGATTGAGGTGTCTGGCAATAGACAGACAGACACTTTGTGCTCCATTCCATCTCTCCACTACCTAATCATTCCTCCTCCTCCCTTACATTCTCTGCAGTCAATACCAAGTCATCAACATACATCTCCCATGGAAATCCATTTCTGCAGTCATATGAGAGAGCTTCAGGCACCATGACAAACAATAATGGTATCAAAACTGACCTCTGATGCATGCCAACATTCATGGGAAACTCATCACTCAAATCTCTATTCACTCTCACCTGAGTGCAACCACCACCATACAGAGCCATAACGACTCTTAACCAGCCACTCCTTTATCCCAAGCTTTCTCATTACCCACTTCACCACATCCCTAGGGACTCTGCCAAAGGTCTTCACCAAATCAACAAAAACAAAGTACAGCTTCCTCTTCTATCCTATATATTTTTCCTGAAGCTGTCGGACAATGAATATGGCATTAATGGTCCCTCTGGCTGGCATAAACCCAAACTGCATCTCATCAATATTCACTCTTTCCCTAATCATACCTACTACAATTTCCTCTTTCCAAGGCATCACCCTTCCCCTGGTACATATTTACAATCACACTTTTTAACCAGTTATCTGGAGCAACAAACCTATATATAATCATTCTGGGTGTTAACCATATAACCAACCCATAGGTGTTCCCTACGTGTCAACAAGTGGGTTGGCAGAGGGTTAATGCCTCTCTCCATAAAATAACTACATCAAAGACAAACGGCCGCTCCTTACGGAATTATGGCGTCTGGCTATAGATAGATGGATAGACATTATTTATCAAATCAGTAACTAAACCCACTCCTGTATCTCCTGAGGTCTTCAGCATTTCAGTAGTCAACCCAGACAAAAAATATGTAGTTCTCAATGGAACTTCTGATTTATTTTATTTTATTTATTTTTTTTTATTTATTTATTTATTTTTGTATCTCAGAAACTGTGCATATGCTAGCCTTTAAAAAGGTCAGTCATATAGGGTAAAGTTTGTTACTGATGGAATGAGTTTACATACATATAAACACACATACAGATAGGTAAATACACGATGAAGGAGCTGCCTACCAGTACAACACTTCAGTGAGTGTGCAAATAGTATTTGTTAACTAAAGGTATGCTGATACAAATAAAAGAAAAATGCACTTTCACCCCTAAAAGACAAGCATCGGAATGTTCTGACATACATTCAGGACAGGGATAATCGACGGGTGCGATATGGTGGGAGGTTTGTGGGGGGGGGGGGGTTGGAGGTGGTGGTGGGTGATTGGGGATGGTAGGGGGTGAGGGTGGGTGTTGGGGGTGATGGATGGAGGATGGGGGTGGGGGGTTAGGGGTAGGGGTGGGGGGGTATAGGAGGTGGGAGAGGGTAAGGGGATGGGGGTAGGGGGTGAAGGGGAGGGGGTGGGGAGTAGTAAGGAACATGGGGGTTTGGGGAGGTGGAGGGGTGGGGGGACAACCATATATGTGGACATCGGTCTTTTTGGCCCTAGTACCCTCAGACAGCATATGCAGACACCTGTCTTTTAGGAGTTAAGGGTAGAATATGCATACTGAACAAAACACTGACAAGGATATTGCTGCACCACTAAAATCTGTTACAATTTTTCTGTAGCTTGGCACACAATAAAGCACCTACCATATTAATATAAGATAATATACAAAGGTGAGTGGTACCATCATGTTAAACATTCCTACTGCTCACTGAACAAAGCATCTCCTTACTCACTTCAAAGTAAAACAAAAGATAAGGGAAAAATAAAGAGAGAATAAATTCTACCTTGAGTAGTGGTATAGGCAAACCATCGCTGCGCTCCTCTTCAATGAAAGCCTCATAATTGGACTGGTCGAACACTGGAGGACGGTCATTGACATCGCTGATGTGGATGATAACTTTGGTAGTGGCCTCGTTGACACTATCCGTGGCTACAAGACTGAGCTCGTACTAAGCCACCAATCAAACATCGGGGAACAAAAACAAAAACAGTAATCATAATAACTTGTTGCCATGCTTACCACAACAACATAAAGCTTTATGTAAAATCAAACTGCTATATCTGCTGCACATGCACCTCACTGTAATCAAATAAGGTCAAAATAATTTCAATGTGCAATGTTTAGGGTGGACATGCATATTTTTGTCTCTAAAAGCTTTGGTGCAGTGTTGAAGTCAAGAGTAGATGTGCATAAATATATACATTCTTATACAAGTGGGAAGGCATAATGAACATCAACAACAAAAATAATAATATCAATAACAATAATATTTTTGATAATAAAAATAATAACAATGATAAATATTGCAGCCAGCTCACCAACAAAGTACTCTTCTATAACAGTGATTGCCTGTACACTGATGGTTGGGTTCTAAAAGACCACAATGAAGCCATTATGAAAGACATGGCCCATACATTGTCTAGTATGGCATTACTGTTACTGCACAGACACATCAGCCATAGTATGAGCCACATGACTGCTCAGAGACTCACTGATGTTAGATGATTGTGTTGAGGATGGTGTGGAGTGATGGTGTGGTCTGATTGGTCATGTGAGGCAATCGTGTGGCCTGGGCGACGGTGTGGTCTGGGAAGTGGTGCAAGGTGACTGTGTGGAATGATGGTCTATGTAATGGTGTGGGGTAATGGTGTCAGGCAACAATGTGGTCTCGGTAGTGTCATGGTCTACCTTCACACTTCAGGCTAGTTACAGTGTTTTTAATTGTTTTTTATTGTTTGGTACATTAAAGGCCAGCTTAGGTGGTCAGGGTAGGCCTGGGGGTCATTTGGGGTGACTCTGGGGAGGACTGTTGACCATAAGCCATTTTCCCACAGGGTCTGCATTTCCCATAATGTGGATTTCCATAAAGCTGCTCCCTAAGTTGACCAATTAGCCACAGTATAGGTAAGCTGACTGTAATATTATTTAAAAAAAGGGGGAGGGGGGCACCACAATATGAGTGCTCGTGACTGCAACAACAACAAACACAGACTGTAGCTAAAACAATCAAGGGGTCAGGGAAAGTAAGTGGCGACAGCAAGCCAAAGGGTAGAAAATTTTTAAAAAGTATTTATAGACCGTAAGAATATTTTTAGGAAGGCTGCGGTCATCTTCTTCGGTGATCTGGGTCTCATACAGCGGGCGGTCAAACATGGGCGGGTTGTCATTTACATCCTTAACGTGAATGACAACGGTGGTGTGATTCTCATTACGGTTGTCAGATGCCACCAGTCTGAGCTCATACTGGACAAACAAAAACATTGGTACATCATCCAAACTTCACATCCTGCTCTGGAAACCTGAAACTTAAGTGTATCTATGTTCATATGTAAGATACCATATAGAGAGCAAACACAGGAATATCCATACTGTGGTTATTAAATACTGTACTGTACAGTAATTCCTTGTGGACCACTATAAATGTGTTCATAAAAACCACCATGTTAACTGAAAAATTCTTGAGATGGCAGCTATGTTCCAATAAGGAAGATTACTTTTTTTTTTTTTAATCATATTCATGGCTCCAAAAGAGTATCTGGGTGTATCTGATACTGTGAATGGGTGCACCTACATGCAATTACAGTCCAAAACCAATTTTTACACAAGTTATATGCTGGCATAAATGTTACTGTGATTTTCATCAGAGCAACAAACTCTCTCACCAGGAGTTAAGTGCCTGAATGCATTGACAGAAAAGAGATTTAGATGTGCTGAGGAAGTGGAAAGAAGAGTGGAGCAATGAAGGAGAGTAACTGGTGTTATAAAGGTCATGAAACAAAACAGAGATCTAAATGTGGCAAGATGACTGCATGACAAAGCATTTGTACCCTCATTAACCCTATCAGGTTTCAGCCCCAGTCAGATTACATCTGTCCTAGAGTCAGCCGTTCTCGTGCTAACCTGCATCGTCAAGCCACGGTATTTTTCTTTGATCGGCCTGTGTAAATACAGTTTTCATGATAGAATGCTGGTTTTGGTATCATTTTAAAGCTGGATAGTTGTACTTTATCATAAAATATTCATGGGAAAACAAAGAAAAAAAAAGTTAAAATGACATGTTAAAATTAGGTGAAAATTAAACATTTTATACCTTCCTGAAGAAAAAATAAAGTCCTAAACCCACCAAAATGAGTAAAAAAAAAAAGTTTAAAGCCAATCTAAATGGCCTAACAGCTGTAAAAGAAGCAAACCTAAGCTTAAAACCAGTGCCCATCTCACTTGTACCAAGTCAAGGTCACTGAAGAATGCAATCTCTGATTCGTATTCAAGCTTGGTAGAGAAGAAGCAGCAGCACTATATACAATCCCACCATCAAATGGTCCCTGGGCTAAATACCTGTATCTGTTATGCATAATAATAATGTAAGAATGACGCAGAATTGTCCAAAGTGCGAATTGTTGTGATGGAGAATCGTTGATATTTTGACAGGAAATTCTTATGATGGGGAATGCAATCAATGAAGAGATTGGGATAGCCTTTTCAATGGCCCTTCTTTATGTCGTTTTTGTTACTGTTCTACTTGCTGAGCTCCTTTATTTTCTTCTCTCTTATTTTCCAACATTTATTTAGAAATTCCATTGTATTTTCAAAGCGTTTTCCTTTGAACAGCCTGAATGTGAACACGTGATTTATCGATCGATGATGCAATCAGAATAGCCTGTTTAAAGGCCCCTCTTTATGTCGTTTTAGCAACTGTTATGGTTGCTGAGCTCCTTTATTTTCGTCTCTCTTATTTTCCAACATTTATTTAGAAATTCCTTTGTATTTTCAAGGCTTTTTCCTTGAACAGCCCAAACGTAAACAGACGATCCATCGATCACAGTTTTCCTCAATGCATGAAATATTTACTATCTAAAGGTTTCACAATTATTAATATTTATTAAAAAATTATTGCAGTATTATGTATTCCACGATAGGTTAGATGACACTTCAATGGTCAAACATGAAATATTCCTTATTGAGTCGCCTAGTTGTCACACTGTTTTGTACCTCATCTGATGGGTTAGATGACAATGTTCACTCCACCTATGACTAAACCACATTAATCTAAGTCTAAAAACAATTTATAAATCAACCTAAGTAAAAAATTCAAGTAAAAAATGTCATCAAAATCAGTATTTAAAAAAAAAAAAATCACAAAACTGGGCGCAGGCCTACGACAGGCGGGGTAAAGTGGTATTTCTACCCCCATCATTATTCCGGGGTATCGCATCCATGGGGTATTGTAAATCGAGGTTTGCCTGTACAGTCAAGCCTCAGTATGTTGGACACTCATAACTCGGATCCCTGTACAGGTCGGACAAGGGGGCCAATGGCCAGGGATACGAAAAATTCAAAGTTGCAGTATATAACGTTATGTAAAAAAAAAAATCCTTTGCACAACTGTCATAAATACACAACAGAATCCCATAACTGCTGAACTCATAATTAACGACTCTACTAATCTGTAATCTCCTCCTAAAAAAATAGTCGGAAAATACAGAAAATAAACTTTTTTTCCAGTACTTATTTGACCTATTTAAGGGGAAATTTCCATTAACACTAATATAATTCTGTTAAGGAAATTCTGTTCCGAAAACCACTGACTTACCGGAATCCTCACCTTATTCTTTATTTTTTATTCACTTACTATCCTCACCTAATTCTTTAGTTTTTATTCTCTTACTATCCTCTTTGTGTGCATATTTTATTACTACAATAGAACCCCATAACTGCCAAACTCACAAATCTTTGACTTCACTAATTAGCCAGTTCTTCCTGAAAAAAAGTCAGAAAAATACAGAAAATAAACTGCAGGAATATGAAATGAACTGGTAATGTCTTTCTGCTGAAAGTTAAACGTACATCTAGTGCTCATTCTTTTATTTGTTTTTGTGTGTATATGTGAAAGAATGAGTATTGATGCAAACAATAATGTATTCCATTAACCCCATAATAACCCCCAGCGCTGAACTACCAATTACAGTACTGGTATTAGTGACGTCGAGTTAGCGCGAGCTATAAAAAACTGGGAACTATTATGGGAAGGTCACTGTTATGTTTACATGACTCTATTCTACCATCCCAGGCAGTCAGGCGGACGCTTAATCTCAGATGTTCTCGCCCATTTGGCACATGCACCGTAATGATATGAATTCTTCTGTGAATCATAGCAAATCACAGGATGGGTTTAGGAAGCTAAAAAACACATTGCTAGGCACACCAGATGATTCTCTTCACATCTTTAAGAAAATGAAATTATTTTAGAAATTTTTAAAAATTGTTCCAGGGCTGCCCAGGGGTGCACGCAAGTTTCTGAACCCACGGCCACTAAGGTTAAACCGTTAAGTCACACCTACAATTGTTTGTTTCCCGCACAATGGAAGAAACCTACTCTATGCACTCAAAGATGGATTTCATTTCCCAATTTCCCAACTGTAGGTTAGGTTAGGTTTAGTTAAATTGTTAGGTACAGTTAAATTTGGTTAGGTTACGTTTAGTTAAACACTTAGGACAGTCTCTTCCGCCATTACCTTGATGAATCAAACAAGAGTTGTCACAGCCAAACAGCTAAAAACAACAGGGAAACAGATTTAACAAGAATGTTTATTTACAGGTAGTGCATTACAGTATCAGTGGTTCATAGGCTACACAATTATCAGTAAATGTCATTTTCAAGAAGGCATCAAGAACTAGCGAGGGAGGTTGGAACATAACCCTCGCTAATTTGGGGCATTTACTGTACTGTTGAAAAACTTCAATACCTGTACGCAAGAAAAGGTGATTAAAGTGTAAACCAGTCTACGTCAGGCGACTGCATTACTCGGACCGAGTTACCCCCAGTCGGTCCAAGTTACCGAGGCTTGACTGTATATACAGTAGGCGCGGAAAGTGTTGACGCCATCTTAAAAAAAGAAAACATTCTTGTGGTTAGCAAGGAGAAACAAATAAATTAACACTCACCATTGAATTTAGTATTTACTGGCATTCCCCTTCACCTTTATTATCTTCTTAAGGCGTCTGGGGAGACTGATGGCGTAGTTTTGCAGAACAGACGGACTAAAACTGCTCCATAGCTGCTTGACTGCAGCCTCAAGTTTA
>JAGKTI010021277.1:0-15828 GCA_018397915.1 Birgus latro | reverse complement strand
TAATGAAATTCAAATCCTTAAACTGTTCCCTGCCCCAGCGAGGATTCGAACCTGGGTCCCTCGGGACTGCAAGCCAACTCTCTACCGATCGAGCTACCGCCTCCCCTACACACACAAACATCAGAGTAATGGGGTTTAATATAATTATAACAAAGAAAGCAAATTATTGTAAGGGGTAGTAATTTATAAGGGTAGGCTACAGAACATGGCACGAATGTGTGTATGGTTATAGGCACCTCTGGTATGGTTTAAAACTTGATATAGGAATGAATTTAGTGTATGTTTAATTGATTAGGAAATTATGCCTAATCCCTATTATCGTATGAAATGGTAAATACAGTGGAGCAACTTAGACCCAGAATTCGGCAGCGGGCACACATTCCCACGGGACGTGCGGATCGGGCCGAGATAATAAGCGCAAGGGCAGCCATCATTGCTATGCGGGACACCGGCATGTCACAGAAAGCCATCACCCGGGCAAGAGGTGTGACTATTAAGACAGTAAAGAGGTGGATACGACGATGGGATGGAGAGGGCACGCTTGCTACTCGACCTAGAAGTGGACGCCCATGGATTTTGTCTCCAGCAGATGATCAGGACTGACAGAAGCTGTGATGGAGAGACCTCACACATCAGCTGTTGACCATACACAAGAACTAGAGTTTCCCTGTAACCCAGAAACCACTAGGCGTCACATAAATGAGGCAGGATTGAAGTGTTCAGTTACTGCACAGAAAGAAAAATTAACACAAGCAAACAGGGAATTGAGGCTTGCTTTTGCTGTATGATATACCCAAGATATATTTGACCAACAGTTTTGGAAAACTGTAATTTGGACAGATGAGAAAAGTTTCTCCACAACTGCTGCTTGTAAACGTGTGTGTTGGCGTCCACCAAATACACGGTATGAGGCACAAAACATCCAGGAAGTGGGTACGAGTGGACGCTGCAGCTTGTCTTTTCATGGCTGGATGTGGCATGGGGGTCTCGGGGATTTGACAAGGATACACGGTAACTTAACTTCTGCGAAATATGTGGAAATACTTAACCGAATTCTGCCATCCATTCGTGAGAAGGCAATTCCAGCCCCGAACCCGATACGACTTGTTCATGATCGATCCCCTGTCCACATGAGTCATGTAGTAAGGGACTGGTTCCGTGAACAACCGGAAATTGAGGTATTAGAGTGGCCAAGCAAAGGATGCGACATTAGCGTTATAGAAAATGTATGGGCCATGATGGTCAGGACATGGGGTGTTCATGATGAAAGAAACCGCGAGGCCATTGAAAACCATGCAATAGCGGAGTGGGAGAATACCAGACGCATCCCTAACTACACTCAGCGTCTAGTTGAGTCCATTCCCGGCAGACTTAATGCAATCATCGCTGCAAATGGAGGCAGGGGAAAATATTAATTGTCTGACCCACTTCTTGTGTCAAATTCGAATGCTGGGTATTGTATACGAAGGTATAAGTTAGACATGGAGTAATTACTGAAATATTCATGTTTAGTTCTGTTATACATCTGAACATCTTTTGATGTTATGTATTGTAATTTGGTATTGTTATTAAATTTATGGTACGATTTCCTCAATGTTACGGTAATATTCCTTAATACTGGTATTGGTTATCATGGTATGATTAAATATATATCTTTTGTGAATGGAAAATATTACTTAATATTTTTTAACCTATACGTATCCCATTAAAACAGAGCAAAATGGAAACATATATAACCTGTGTTTTTTTTTCCCCTGATGCCAGCTATAGCGTACCAAAACCATGTTATTAAATGAATGGGTTTGTGTTCCGTGTGTCTATAACCACGATAAAAATGACCATGTAGTATTATGGGAGATAGAATATTTTGTGCTCGACACACTGAGAATGAACTGCGGATGAAGCTTCCCCCCTAAACACCACTGCATACCCCCAAACCTGACGTCAGTTACACTGTTACCAGACCAGATATCACGGGAGTTGAAAGATGTCTTGGCCAGAGGGGGTCTTAACTTTTATGAGTGACTGTACCTCCTGCTACATCAATAACCACATGTGTACTGGCAAAACAAACTGAGAGGCAGGAAGCACACATGCCATCTGGTGCCTGACTAATGAAGCATGACTTGGCACACATTTTAAATGGGTAGAATACGTACAGTACAGTATTTTTATATTATCTTTGAAATTAGTTTTTACATATCTCCGAATTTACATGTCTCAAACTTAGGTAAATGCAGTATTCCCTCATCCTAAGTAACAGAGCCAAAGGCATGTCCAGATAATGAACAATATCCCCCCCTTCAATGCCCAGACCCTACCTATACCCAACCTCCAACACATACGTAACCTATTTGTACAGTACCTCTGCTTACTTTGGCAGTGTTTTCCAGTCATTCAGGCATATTTAGACATCAAAACACATATAGGAATGTCCAAAGTAATTCTAAACCCCAAGAAAATCATGAAAAAAAAAAACACACACCCTACCTATACAATACTGTATTTACAGTACCCCTTCCTTATTTTGGCACTGTTTTCAGGTCAATCTGAAATATTTAGACATCAAAATACACAAAGGAATATCCAAAGTAATGCTAAACACCAATAAAACTATGCAAAAAAAAAAACACTGAAAACCAAAAAATCACCCTACCTATACACTACTAAATGTACAGTACCCCTCCTAATATTGACACTACTATCAGGTCAGTGCCATATATCGACATCACAACACACATAGGAATATCCAGAGTAATGTTAAACACCAAGAAACCCATGGAAAAAAATAATGAAAATGAAAAAACACCCTTCCCATACCGACAGCAGAAGTTCGTCCCTAACAACACGTGAGCTACAAGCCTATTACCTGGTACCACTGTGTGAGATAAAGTTGCTTGGTATGGTTTTAATGGATGATATTTATTATTTTTGGGTCAGAGATAAATTATGGCTCAATTTAAGATAATATCAATGTTACAGCAGGCGGGATGATATTCTTGCTAACAAATGTGATGGTAGCGTATGAATTATTTTTTAGTAGGGACTTGGATACAAAGGATTATTTGTATTAATGTTGCCAACAAATATGTTACAAATCATTTTAAATCAGATATCATACATACATACAGCTTTTCTCAACAGGGGTGGAGTCAAAGGCTTTCATCTCATCAACTCTCCTCCTCTAACTGGCTCCCTTCAACCTCTGTCTCTTCGCCGCACTATTGCCTCTTTACCTCTTTTCTATCACTGCTTCAATGGTCACTGCTCCTCAAGTGCGTAGCACCCATCTACCAACAAACTCTCATCCCTTTTCTGTCCAGCTCTCTAATGCAAGGGTTAACCGTTACTCCCAATCCTTCATTTATGCAAATGGTCAACTCTGGAACTGTCTCCCTCTGTCTGTATTTCCTACTTCCTATGATCTCTAGTCTTTCAAACGCACTGTGTCCTGGCATCTCGAAATGAACGGATATTGAATTTGGCTCTCTTTTGTATTTTTCTTTCTTGGAAGGAACTGTTTTGTGGGCTCAGCCTTCGGTTCCTTCTTCCTCACATTAAAAAAAAAAAAAATACGATTAGGGTCCACAGAATTATCATAGCATTTATGTCTTACGTAGCAGTAACTCTGAATTAATTCTAACTTTGCCTCAAATTTCTGCTTCATGTTCGATAAGCAGGGAGGCAATGGGGCCAAAATGTTTGATAAGGATGAGTATTAAAGTAAGAAGAGTGTCCATAAGGGAAAGAGGCAGAGATTAGACATTTCTCTTATGGAACATAGGTGTGGAGAGGAGGATGGATACAAAGAAAAGGAGAGAGGAGGTGGGGGATGGAGTCAGGGCTGGGGAAAGTAGAGGAGGAGAGCATAAGGCACTTATTGTATTGGAGGCTGTATTGTTCTGCAATCATAATGTCTGTTTGTGTGCACTAGTGGTAACCAAGCAGAGAGAGAGAGAGAGAGAGAGAGAGAGAGAGAGAGAGAGAGGAACAAAGAAAGCTTCCATCATGCTTCTTTACACTACCACATTCATGTCTTTAATTTCCATTGTGATAATTGCATTCACATTATGAATTATCTTTTACTCGTATAATGAAGATAAAACAAATAAGAGGGGATGTAATGAAGGTAGGGGGGTGGTGGTGTGAATGGAGTTAAGAAACAGGGGGTAAGGGAAGGAGAGAGGGGAAGAAAATGAGGAAGAGTGATGGATACTGGTGGAGAGGAGAAAGGTGAAAAGCATGTGGGGGGAGAGGGAGGGAGACAGGGAGGTAGTGGCTAGGGAGAAGATTTAGAGCAGTGAGTGATATTAACAATGGCTATGTATATGTTAAGTATTGTCCCATCACCGCCATAATGACGACTATTTCCTGTTAATGACAACTGCGTTTATGGATTTTCTGATGACCAATTACTGTCAACGATATGAAACAATGTTCACTGAATGCATTTAACTTTATTCCATTCGGTACTTTTCTTACAAAAATATATTTTTCAGCATAAGCACAAAACAAAAATATGGGTGATGGCAAAGCATGACTCAGAACACTGGGAATGGGTGGTGAGTGAGTGCAGGGCAGGATAAAATTTAAAAATGAAAGAACATTGTCATTGCAAAACATGCACTATACCGATGTTTCTCTACTGGCTAACTGGCTTCATAATTAATGTCTTGTAACCTCATCTTTAGTACGCATGATAATCTATAATGTATCCTAAAATACTCGTTGGCAATCAATAGAAATCCTTTGCATCCAAGTCCCTACTAAAAAATATACATTACCGTCACATTTGTTAGTAAGAATATCATCCCACCTGCTGTACATTTATATTATCTTAAATTGAGGCATAATTTATCTCTGACTCACAAATATTAAACATTATCCAATCAAATCATACCAGGCAACTTTATCTCACACAGTATTACTAAGTCACTAGGCTCAACGCTCACATGCTGATAGGGATGAACTTCTGCTCTCGACTATATCCCTCCTAATTTTGGCAATGCTTTCAGGTCAATATGCCATATTTAGACATTAAAACACATAGGATTATCTATATTAATGCTAAACACCAAGGAAACAATGCATAAACAAAAATGCATCCACAAATCTCAGGATGGTTGGAAAATCAGTTATGTGACACCAATGATAAACTGTTCACGGGCCACAAAAAAATGTCACGGCCAAATTACAGTAGAACCTCAATTCTCCGTGAGTCAATCAACTGGAACTGGCACTAAACTGGACAATTTAAAGAAAAATTCCAAAATTGATCAACCAGAGAAAATCCAGGACCTAACCAGCATTTCAAATTCACCACGCAACCATCCCGCCCGAATGTTTTCATTCCTTTGCCACAAGAGCGCAACACTGCAGTCCCCGCCATTGTTTTGAGGCTTAACAGTGTAAACACAGCAACACACCGCTGTTTTATCGCAATTTTCCATAATATTTGGTGAAACATCAGCCATGGCTCCTGGCTGTTCGTGGAAAGATGCTGATGAATCATTTCGAAAGATCATCCGATTCATGGAGAGAAGTCCAGCCTACACAGCCAATGAACTGCTTCATTTTCGTAGCCATTATGATGACTTCCAAAATCGCCGTCATGCAGCAATCAGTCAGACATGAGGGACTTTTCATGAGGGGTAAACATGCAAAAACAGCAAACATTTCACTTGTATCCTCCTGTTCATTTGTGGGGTTCCCAGATAGTGATGCATCAACATCCACACCAACAAGCACTCCAGCAAAAACAGCAACTCCACCAGTCTCCCCCATCAGGCCTGTTCGACCCCCAGCCAACCTATCCACTTGTGTCGATAAGCCTGCATCACCCACACACTCTGCGGTTGCGAGACAATTCACCGTCAAGTCAATTCACCGTCAGACAATTCCCCCTAAAAACAAGGACGGTTCCCCATCACCCTACATGATTCCCTGTCAGGACAATTCGCACTCTAGACGATTCCCCATCATTCTATAAATACTTATTAAGTAATCAACACTTTAATTACTCTATTTCAGGGGGATCCATCAAAGTCTATGTTCAATAATGTAGGCTTTGGATATTATTTATTAGTTGCACATTTATAGCCTATTTCACGGGAGAAAAGAAATTGCCGTTAGGCAACCCTCTTCCAAACTGTCCGATTTCGTGCATTCTTGTGAGTAGCTAAATAATATACAGTGCTGTTAAAGATGGCAGCCTTCATTGAAAAACAATAGCATATAATAAATATTTAGCTTTTTTCAAACACAAACATAAATGTAACATAAGTGTTAGCAGTCAGCTGATAAATAAACAAAAGCTAAGCAAACACATTTAAATTTCATGGGTCGCCTGATGCGTAATAAAGTACTGCCAAACATTTGACTTATTAAATAATGACAAAGACGTCTCCCAGTATCATGTTAATGCATAATACATTAAGAAAAGGTAGACATAACCTTTTATAGAATTTTTTAATAAGTACCGAGAATGAAACGATAACATAGATGATTATTATGTTGGTGCTACGGAGTTGATCAGATGACATTGCAGGGGGAAATGCAAGTCCACCTGACTGACTCAACGATGATCGCATATGACCACACCTATGGTAGGCCTATGCTCCTTACAGCCTCGCAGATTGTAAGTAATGATGTTATATGCTTCACCTATGCTAAATACATATTTTATTCTATTGTTTTTCAATGATGGCTGCCATTTTTAACATCACTGTATATTATTTAGCTACTCACAAGAATGCACGAAATTGGACAGTTTGGAAGAGGGTTGCCAAACAGCAATTTCTTTTCTCCCCTGAAATAGACTATAGTCAATAATTAACTTGTTTCTTCCTCGCTGTAGCTGCCTTTTAATTGTATCCTAGCATCACCCATAGCTGTCTTCATCAATGATGCCGACTTGTCTTGTTATTGTTGTGACGGCGAATTTTGACTTGACAGTGAATTGTCCCAAAACCACCATTCCTTGCTGACGACTTCTTTATAGCTTTTTTTTTTCTTTATTGTTGATGACTAACGGCTTTCAAAAATAGTTTCACTCTGCATTTTTTAAATTTTTTTTTAATGGGCGCCAAAACTTATTACTGGCGAAATATGTGTGACGCTAGACGGCCATCATTCACGTGTTGTTTAGGTCAAAAGCTTGATTGGTAATGAAGACTTTCAAGCGGCTTAGTGGCAATCCTTGGCGATTAAAATTTTTATGGGGAGTATTAGGGGGCAAAATTAATTGGTCAGGTTAGGTTAGAATGCAGTGTGCAGTGATGTGTCAAGTCGGTGAGATCGTAAGTAAGCACATGTCTTGAGAGTCGTAAGACAGACATTTATAATTATCCTTAAATATAAAGTATTTTTAATGAAAAATATGAGGCTCCTAGAACCTAACTCCCTATTTTACATGTAAATATACAGTATGTCACGTTTTAGCTAATAGCCTATTTGATGTCCCTGCAACCCATTGAAATTCCTCTAGTTTGAAAGTCAAGACAACAGGTAATGGGTGTTATTCAATTTTCCAGAAATATCAATTTTCTGGCATTTTGAATTCCCCATGGCTCCCGGATAATTGAGGTTTTACTGTATGCCACCGGAAATTGGTTAAATTGGTATAAATGGTATACCATCATCTTTGCTTGTGTTTATTAGAAAATAAAAACACAGAGAACTAATGTGTAAAAGTACAGAAATGCTGTGAGAATAAATAGTGTCTACAAGTAAAACTAACCTTCATATAATTTCCCACCAATCTAATGCAAAATTTTGCCAGTTAAGCACATGTCTAGATGCGGAATTTCATGAGCGTTCTTGTGGTTACTTCAGAAATTTCATATGACCAATAGTATATGAATAAATTGAAAAAATAATAATAATAACACGTCAGTGCTGTCCACTCAAAGGAGAGGGACTGATGGAATGAGAAGGAGGGGCAGGAAGGGAGAAGAAGTGAGGCTGTGGGCAGGATTTTCACCCTTCTGTCATGAGGCTGATAGACGCTTTTACCGTACATTTACTCATGGCTTGCAGTCTGTTAGACACCCGGTGGCCATGCGGAAACACAACTCCCAGTGACCGGGTGACTTTGGGCATTCGGCAGAGAGGCGGACGGCCGCTGTCACCGAAAATGCACTTGTGGCTTGCAATCTGTGTTACACTGTCGGTGACAGTTAGGAAAAACTTAGCCCAGTGGCCACGTGGCTTTGGACATTTGGTGGGGATGCATACGGACGTTTTGACACTGTTTGTGGGTTACAGTCGTTTTACTCGAGTGCTCGAGGTTTGCTGGGAATGATCGCACAAGTGTGCGACTTTGACCATTCAGTACAGGGGCGGATGGACATTTTAGCTCTGGTTGTGGGTTATGGCCTACTTCCCGCTCACAGTTCGAGCCCAGCAGCCACAATACCCAATGTTTGAACATTTCAGCTGGCCGGCCAAAGTTCTCGGGAACTTTTACATCCGGAAAATAGCAAGTAAATTTGGATAATGGTTTAATAGAGCCAATGTCCAGCATTCGGATAATAAACAGATCTGGATACTGCACGTCTAGATAAATGAGGGATTACTGTAGTGGATTTGTTTACTTTCTTACACTGACAGCTACATATAGTACTGGTGACACTGATGCAGGAGTTTATCAACCCTACTTCTTAGCGTTTCCCACAAATTTATTTTCTTTTTTATCCCAAGGAAGGGAAACAAACTATACTTTAAAGCTTCTGACAGGGTATTACAGACCATAACAAATCACTGAAACATTTCAAATCTGTATTAATTCCTTTTGCTTTACTCTTATTGGCCACACAGCATCATCTGCTGTTTAATTTGAACCAGCACACTCGAAAGGGTACAGCAGGGAAGGAAGGTTGCTGGTTCGTTGAAAGCAGTGATAAGAAACAGGGAGGTGAGCATGGAAGTGAAAAAGTTGTTACATGACAGTATTGTGATACCAACTCTGACATATGGAAGTGAAGCTTGGACCCTGTTGGAAGGACAGAAGTCAAGAGTGAGAGCAGTGGAAATGAGTTATTTGAGAGGAGCATGTGGAGTCACATGGAGAGACAGACTAACAAATGAGGAAGTAAAAGAGCGTTGTGGTGTGGTTGAGGACGTGATGGGAAGCGTTAGGAGAAACACGTTAAGGTGGTTTGGGCATGTGGAGAGGATGGAGAGTGAAAGATTGACGAGGAGAGTGTATGTGAGTGAGGTGGAGGGGGCGAGAGGGAGGGGGAGGCCGAGGATGAGATGGAGGGATGGAGTGGAGAGGTATATGAGAGAGGGGGGTGTGAGTTGGGAGCGTTGTAGTGAAATGGCAGGGGACAGAGTGACATGGAGGCGATTTGTTTGTGGCCACCCCGTTCGGGATTGAGGCGTCTGGCAATAAATAGATAGATAGACACTGTTGTCATGGGTACATGATGTCACACTTCAACGTTTTATTTTTATTACTTCTCAATGTAGTATAAACTCCAATTTGACGTGAATTATTTCAGTTCAGTGGGATTTATAAATATGGCCCTGGTCATGGTGAGGCATTCCTCCACCCCATCCTCCATCTGCCACCAACCACCTGTTTAACCTGTGTTTATAGGTCTCACAGGGGTGTAAGACAACATGATTTTCACTATTATTGTGCAAGAATATAGCAGTCACTTATTCTGGGAGCTTAACTTCAGCTGTTTCATTGCTGTGGTGGCATTTGGTGGCAAGTGAATGAATGTAAGACACAAGTGTTGTGGCAGCCAGCCAGATGAATTTGAGAAAGAGAGACTGACTCAGATGCTGCCTAGACCTGCTCGTTGTTGGACGTATGCTTCCCGGCCATGTTGTCAACCATCTTACTCTCAGGTGCTCAACCCATCTCAGCTATACCATCACAACCAGTTTGTTTTGGCCATCATGCAGTGGCCCAGTATAATATAAAAGTGAGTTTATCAGCCAAGTGTTAGTCCTGGTATGGAATCTTTCATGACTGGCCTCGCCATTCAGGACATCAATATGGATCTCAGATCTGCCGCCGAGATGGTCACCACTCCTGGCAAGAGGGTGAGGACGGCCTCTGCCGCTAGTGATGTGGGTGGTGCCCCAGAAAAGTGGAAATGGCCTTCCTCCCCAGATAGTGGTGTCACTGACGAAGCAAGGAGCCTCTATGTTGCAAGGCTGGCTGACAATACCGGTTTTATTTTTAATCCCCGCAGGTTGTCGGATATCATCATCAACTCTCCATGGGGTAAGGATTGTATAGAAAGGTCACTCAGGGTTTTGGATAAAGGGTCAGCTATTATGTTCTGTGTCTCTGCAGATGATGAGGCCAAAATGACTGTACCACCTGAGTCCCTCACCCAGCTCAGGGACTGGCCAGTAAGGTGCTGGTTGGCTCACTCACCATCCTGTGGTGAGTTCTCATATGGGAAAATTGGGCATGTAGCTCCTGATGTCAGGAAGGAGGAACTTTTATGTCATCTTTGTTGTCTCGGCAACTGTTCCTCCCAGCTAGTGGAGGTCACCCACCTCATGGTTCACCCTCATGGTGGTGAGAACGCAGTGGCAGCCTGGGTGGTACGGCTCAAATTCCGGGGCCCCTTGCCAGAGCAGGTCATATTAGGCTACTTGTGCTGCTCTCAAGGTGCTATACATGCCACTGATTTGGACATGGCACAATATCCCGTAAGAATAGTCTGATGCTCTCATTGTAGTAGGTTCCACCCATGTAAATCCCCATCAGGTGGTCAATGCACCAATGACCCCTACTGCTTTTTCTACAGTGGTGCACACCAAGTTGTCTTCCGCATTTGCCCAGTCTACCGGCAGGCACTTGCTATCCATGTTGCAATCAGAGCTCACCCTTTGACCCTATCTGATGTCAACACCGTCTGTGTGCCCTAAATCCATCCGGATGCACTCCTCCCAGCCCTAAGCTCTCGACAACATCTACTGCTCCCAGTCAAACTTCCTGGCATGTCAAGGAGGGTCTTCCATATGCAACAGTGGTCAGCAACCCTTTTTTCAGGTTTGGGTGACCTTGCTGGTACATCTGGTGGTGAGTCTGCAACTGAACTAAGTGAAGTGGAGTGAACGACTGCTGTGTCCCCCCATTCAACCTCCCAATCAGCGGTGCTGCTCCACGCTACCCCTTCACCCAAGTCCCGTCGTCAGCACTCCCACCAAACACAGACCTCTCCCCACCATGCTGCGCAAGACTACTGTGATCCTTCCATCCAGCCTGGTATAATGTCAGCCAGTTCTTCCTCATCACTGGTCACAACTCCTGTCTCTGCTCCAACCATGTCACACACTGTCTACCCCAGTTCTTCTGAGATAGACTCTGCACCTGGTGATTCTCCTGCTCCTCCACGTTAGCCCGTACCAAGGACAACCTCCCAAGCTTCCCCACGTGCCAACCCCACAGGTGCCCATTCTTCAGAATCTTTTGTGGACCTTCTGTTAACAGCCCTGTCCATGTACAGAAATGGACAGTCCTTTATAGATATCTATGTCAGCCTCTGATAATGGCTCCTTTCCCTCTTCTCATCCCAGTAATGGACCATCCACCTCTTCACAGATTCCTCCTCTGGAATGCCAGATCCCTTCTTCGGAAAACTTCCGATTTCAAGCAGACAGTAGTGGACCTCGTCCCAGATGTTATTGGTCTCTGTGAGACTTGGTTGTTCCCACATCTCCGTCGGTCACTACGGGGTTTTACCGTCTATCGGGCTGATTGTCAGGGCGTCAGGGGTTGTCTAGCTGTCGTGGTCAGGGAGGACATGCCTAGCTCGGTTCTGCCACTGACCCAGCCCTCTCAGGGGGTGTTGGAAGTTCTTGCGGTCCGCCTATCCCTTGTGAAGCAATGGATCACTGTGGTGGTCTGCTACAACCCATGTAAGGACATTGGTCTGGAAGGGTTCCAGACCTATCAGGACCAACTGCCTTTCCCTTGCCTCGTCCTTGGTGATTTTAAAGCCAGACAACACCAGTGGGATTCTTTCCTGGTGCTGGGTTCTTGCAATAGGTCAGAATCTTCACTTTTCCAATTTCTACTGGAGAGCGGTCGCTTCACCCAACTCACCCCATTGGGGTTACAGACCAGTATCGACCTGCACTCAGGCTTGCCTTCCACAATTGATCTATATGTGGGGGATTCTGCTTCTGGTGGCTCAGACATCTGGACTGGCCCATACTTGGGGTCCAACCACCTTCCTGTTATCCTGGATGTTCCCGACCCTTCCCCACCCTGCCCTGCCTCACCTCGTCTACATTGGATCCACACACGAGGCTCCTGTCCTCCTTTATGGTAACCTTCAGTAACACTGGGGCTCTGCCTGGAGGGCCCTTACATGACCATGTGATGGGCTTTACTTCCTCTGTGATTGCGGCAGGTGAGGCAACCTTCCATAGGTACTCAGGATGTCCCCGAGGCCCCGCCAAGGTGGTCAGAGGACTGCACCAGGGTTGTTCGGGCTTGGCGGTCTTCTTGGAATGCCTGGTGGAGGTGTTCCTGTCCTAATCACCAATACTTTCACCGCTGTAAGGATGCTGAATGCAAGCGGACTCTTAACCAAACTCACTGTGCTGCCTGGTCTGCTTTCTGCTCGACCCTGTCATTCTATATAGCTCACCATTCTCTAGCTCTACCACCCCCTTGTATCCTCTGGTGAAGGAGGGTAACCTTCTGACAGGCTTTCAAGGCAAGGTTGCCTTCTTACCTACCTTCGTCAGATCTCGATTTGGTACTCCAGCCCCACTTCCAGGTCTCCAGCATTTACTCAGGGACACTCAGGCAGGCACCTCCTCCCCCCTCCCAGCAGGCTTAGCCTCTCCTTTTACCCAGACAGAAATCTCCTCTGCTCTATGGACATTGCCACCAATGAATGGATGTAGGCCAGATTTTGTCCCCAATGAGTTTTTGGTTTAGCTCCCCGCCCTCCATCAGGTGTCTCTCCTAGACATACAAAATAAAAGCTGGGCATCAGGGGTCTTCCCCTCATGCTGGAAAACCTCAAACCTCCTCCCCTTCCCCAAGCTGGGGAGGGACCCCTCTTCTCTGTCTTCATACAGGCCAACAGCATTGCTATCCAATGTTAGGAAGGTGTTTGAGGATGGTGTGCCATCAACTCTCCTGGTGGCTGGAACATGATCGCTGCCTGTCTGAGGTACAGTATGGATTCTGCCCAGGGAGGGGGACTTCTGATATCCTCCTCCAGTTTGATCATCATATCCACCAGACATTGTGTCATCAGCAGATACTCCTGGCAGTCTTTGTGGATCTCCAGGGGGTCTTTGATTCTGCTTCCCATGATGGGATATTGTAAAGTTGGGCTGACTTGGTGTCAATGGCTCTGCACTGACCTGGGTACAGAGTTTTTTGGACAAGTGATCCTTTCGTGTTACTTACTCCCCCCATACCCCAGTCAGATGGGGAGTATCATAGGGATGATTTCTCAGTTTCCTACTTTTTAATGTGCTAATGTCTGACCTCCCTCATCCTCCTGGAGTATCCATCCTGGTCTATGCTGATGATCTTTCCATCCTCTGCAGTGCTGCCTCATTTATGGGTGGCCCAACATCGTCTCCAACAGGCCGTGGATGCTTTTGCCACCTGGATCGCAGAATGGGGACTAACAGTCAATGCACACAAGAGCGCTCTTATGTGCTTTCGGAGGCTCCCCTCCATGCCAATGATTCAGCTTGATGGAGTGCCTCTCACTCTTCGGATCCGGCACAAGTTTCTGGGTCTCCACTTGGATAATCCCCGTCTCACCTGGGTCCCCCCACAATGACCATCTTCGGTCAGCATGCCTCAGGCACCTGGGCATGAAGTGTGTCGCAGGAGTTCGCTGGGGTGCTGATCGAAACACTCTCCTCCGCCTGTATTTGGCCTTCATCCGCAGCAGGATCTTATATGGTACCACCCTTTATGGATGGGCTGCTCAGACCCACCTAAAACAGTTGGATGTTGTCCAGAATACAGCACTCCACTCTGCCCAAGGTGCCTTCAAGTCCATCCAAGTTGTTTCACTTCATGCGGAGTCTGGGGTGATGCCCCTCTCCATCTACTGCATGAAACTGGGCTATCGGCTACTCCACTGCATTTCTGCCTTTCCCTCCAGCCACTCGGTCTCCTCCCTCTACTGCCTCCCCACGGTCCTTCGTCAGCCCCCAGCCTGGCCATGAGTGAGGTTACCATTCGTTCTACATAGCATCCAGGTCTGCCACACACTGTCTCTCAATCTGCCCAGGCCTGCCCAGTGGCCCCTCTTCCCCCTGTCCCTCCTTGGATGAATTTGTCTCCATACATCTCCCCCTATCTCCCAGTACAGTTCCTGAAGTCAACAGATGCAGTCTTGGGATGGCAGCTCTTTCATAGCATGGACTCCTCAATTTACCAGGACCCATTGAGAATTTACACGGATGGGTCCAACTCTCCTCAATCTTCCTTTGCCTCTGCAGCCTACTTTGAAGACCTTTCCATACCAGTATGTCAAACTTGGTCGTTTAGTGGGCGGTATGATGTCCTAACTGTGGAACTTATGGCCATCCTCCAGGTCCTTGAGTTTGTACGGACATTCCTCCACCCTCACCTGGTGACTTTATGTACTGACTTGCAGTCCTCACGTACCCTCCTCCTCTCAGGTCATCCTAAGACTCACAGGACTGTCCATGCTATTATGGAGCACCAGCTTTTCCTTGCTACTTCTCCCTGGCACTTCTACCTTCCCTCCTCCTCTCAGGTCATCCTAGGACTCATGTCAGGACTGTCCATGCTATTATGGAGCACTAGCTTTTCCTTGCTACTCCTCCCTGGCACTTCCACCTTCAATGGATTCCCTCGCATGCAGGCATCCATGGCAATGAAACTGCAGACGCAGCAGCAAAGTGGGTGCTGACCTCCAATACACTGGTCTAAGTGACATCAGATACCGCCACATTCCCTAACCTTGCACGCAGCACCTGCATGTCGTACTGGAATGCAAACCTTGCGACCAATCCCTGCTTCCCACCTAGAGAGTTTTCACTCCAACTCCTCTGCACACCCTTGGACCCTTGGGCTCTCCATCCCTGTCGCGACGTCGATGTAGTCTTCATCAGGTTACAGTTGGGGCACACAGGCCTCACAAGTCACCTGTACCATTTGGGTATGGCAGAGCACCCTAGGTGCCAATGGTGTCCCTGGGTTGAAGAAACCATAGAACATTTCATGTTATGGTGACGTAGGTTCCACTCCTTTCACACAATTTTGAGAGATCGTCTGGCATCTCTGGGAGTTTTCACCTTGACTCCCCACACCCTCCTGGGAGGAGGTACATGTAATGGGAACCCTCAGTTACTGCAACGAGTTGTGCAGTACACGTCTGACTTTATCCAAAAATCTATGCAGCTCTCCCACATTTAACATGAGGCCCTAAGCAGTCTGCATTGGAAGAGCATTGGGCCATAGTTCTGGCCATGTCCCTTAAACACACAAGAAGAAGAAGAAGAAGAGAACCTCATTTGAGGGAGACAATATTTTTTGTTTTATTTGGCTGTGGGTATAGAACAGGCAATTAGCATCGATGTCTAGAACCATTTCAATAACTGAAGTATGGTTGTAAGGGGTGATGTAGGGTGAAATGTCAAAAGATGGACGTTGGAGCTGAGGCGGGGATGCAAAAAGTTTTTCATTTATACTACACAAAAAAATTAGAATTGATAATGTTACGTATCTCTTCTGGAGTGAAAGGGGGCAATGTTATGGTCATGTGAAGTGGACTGCCAATGCCAAGAAAACTGTTTTTTCAAACTTAGTGTGTGTTGGTGTGAGGTGACTCATACCTGCAAAGT
>JAGKTI010021275.1:0-15831 GCA_018397915.1 Birgus latro | reverse complement strand
CTCTCTCTCTCTCTCTATTTGTCTGTCTATCTGCCTGTCTGTGTTTCTGTCTGTGTATCCATCTCTATCTGTCAATTTATCTATCTGTCTACGTAAGCATACATGTAAGTATGTATGTATGTATATAAAATTCTAAATAATATCATCCAACTACTCAAGAAACAAGCATATACAGTGGTACTAAAATAGAGGTGAGTGAAATGTCACACCTAAAAGCGGAGGTATTTTCAGCAGTCACACAAAGGTTCGTCCTGTGAGATAGTGTTGGCAGGTATCTATGGCTATTAACAGTGTCAATAGTTGTGGGAGGTTTATAGGGTGATGGCTGAGGGCGTTCACTACAAAAGACTTGTTTTGGACTCGTATATTTTGCACTAAAGATGAGTGTTGTGGCAGGTGGCCGGGAGACACGGCCTGGCACAGGCACTGGTATAAGAACTGGCACTGACCTGACTCTGACATTAGCACAGATACTGGCTCTGGTATTGACATTAGCACTGGCGTTGACATTGGCTGTTACTGGCACAGAAACTGGCACTGTTCCTGGTATTGCTGCTGACACTGACGATGGCATTTACTCTGGCACGGACACTGGCACTGGTATTTTCGTTAACACTGGCTCTGACACTGGTATAAACACTGGCATTGGTATTTACAGTGTACGGGCGCTGGTATTGACACGACTAGGCTACTAGCACTGACTTTTGCACTTACAATGGCACTGGCACGTTCGCATCCGTTATCACACCCACGCTACTCTCTTATTAATACCTCTGCAGTCCCGAACACCGACACTGTGTTGTATTTAAGAACACTGGCCCCGACACTGTGTTGTATTTATGAACACACTCACTGCTGCAGGCCTGTATGTTTCAGGATTTCATATTTCCTTCTATCAATAATAAATTCTAAAGAAATTATAAATGCATATTATCATATCGTTATATTTAATATTGTATCTACCTATACTTCGTCGTGACTGTTTTGCACATGCCTGATATGGGAGGGCAGCTGTACTATTCCATAAAACACATACAGAAATATTTATTCAAGCACAGGTGCTGTTGTGTATCATGTGGAGGAGTTGCGTCTTAATACGTGTTATCGGTGTCTTTAATGAACACACAATTAGTAATTGGTTTATGGTGCAGTTCGCCGTTCTTTTCATCAGTATAGCCAGTCGTCAGCACAAAGGAGGAAATTGGTGAGGACGGTGTAATAGGCTGAGGTGGATGTCAGCTTAACAGCAGGCATCCCTCACAGGCTAAGTTACGATGTTAAGCACGAGGGATGGTGCCGGTTGCCGCGATAAAGTTTGGCTGGCTGGGGAGAGAGAACAACTGTGTGCCCACATAAATTTGGTTCACTGACAAGTTCTTAGGAGCTCAAATGAAAATGGAAATACCGTTCCTGCCAGTTTCTATGAGGGTATTGTGTGGGTATTATTATAGGTGTGGCAGTATTGTGGCGGGTGTGCAGGTGAGGGATGGCAGTACTGCAGTGGGTGAGTAGGTGGGGGATGGCAGATGTATGTACAGGCAGTGGCAAGCCCAGGTGGTGAATCGGTTGAACGATATCAGAGTCCAGATACCGTATTTCAGACATTCTTAAGCTTATTTCATATTCAAGATTACTTGTTATACTTTCATCGTTCACCCATACAACTAATGAATACGTTAAAACCAATCCTGCTTGAGTAATAACATCAAAAATTCGATAAAACAAAGTGGTTCATGATCATAATAAATTGCCAGGAGCCATATTGATCATCAGAGTTGATTTTGATCGTTTATAAACACTGCCCCTGCGACTGTGTGTGTAAGCGATTGTAAGTAGTTCATACGATAGTTTCCATACCAGTTAATAATTATAACAGTTCGTGTTCCTCTCGGTATTTTGCATTTTAATATTGACTTAGTTTGGTTGCGAGGTGTGTGGCAGCTGCATAAGTGAAGACAAACGCATGTACAAGCACTCTTATATACAATGTAAGCGTATTAAATAGATATAAACAAGACTGCAGGTAATGCCACAAAGAAGGTATAAATGCTTTCTACTGTCTTTGACTCATGAGTGAAGACAAACATATACACAAACACTCTTGTATAAAAGTGAAGCTTATAACAGTTTATACATACAGCGGCAAGTAAACACAGTACACTACCTACCCGAGCTAGAGAGGCTCTGTTTGTGGAGGAGATTAGCCTATCTGCGGCCCTGTCTGTGCTGCATGGTAAGTGCTGTGCCTCGCAGTGCTACCACACACATACGCACTTGTAAGATTCTCCTGCAGGAAGTGGAGAGCATTTTACCTCCTTATAAAAATACTTAAGTAGGTAAGTTCGTTGCTCACTTTATTGATCCTCCTTTTGACCTAAACACGTACGGTATATCACATTCATTAGCTATCTACAGTATATATCTCTATCTATCTTTATGATTATGTTCTTGATATCTTCAGACGCTTTTAATCACCTTATATAACATTTGCATCTTAACTACAGTATCCTCAAGTATACCTTAGAACCCCCAAATAGAATACACTATCCTCAAATACACTTGTTGCTTCACTGTGGTATCTCATTTTACATTGCATTATTCCTAAATACACTATAGACATCCAAAATACACTATAGAAGCCCAAAATAAACTATAGAAGCCGAAGATACACTACAGGAGCCCAAAATACACTATAGAAACCTAATATACACTATAGAAACCCTAAATACACTATAGAAGCCCAAAATCCACTATAGATGCCCAAAATCCACTACAGAAGCCCAAAATCCTCTATAGAAGCCCAAAATACACCAGAAGCCCGAAACATACTTGCAGTCCACTGCTGAACAATGGCCTCCATGAATCCTATAATTTGTGCCAATCTCTGCCAAGTTTTGCCAGCAGACATTTCCATCTCATCATCATCACATCTGTCTGGCCTTTTACTGTTGCGCTTGCCATTTCTGCAAGTCCAGCCAGTCAGCCTCTTATTCCATCTGGTACACATTCACTCTTCCAGTTATGTGTCTTGCTCTCCTCCATTTTTGCCTTTTTATTACCAAAGCAACTCGACCAAAATAAACTTGTAGCTTCACAGTAGTCATCATCATCAATCATCATCACCATCATCATCATCATCATACGGTCCTCTTTATCGACTAAAAGAAACAAAGTAAGGTAAAGCAGGAAAGTGGAAGAACTATCAGCAGCATGGCCAGTGAATTGGGCTTTATCACGTACACATTTTAGCAGGTAATTGTCTTTACATACACCTGCCATGTAAAGTCCACTACAGCACCCTGGGAAAATACAGCCATACCACCTGCAACTAATTAAAACTTTTACCTGACCATTTTTACCTCAGTATAATTAGGTCCCCATTAATCCTACCGGAAGAATCTGACGGCAACTCTTTCACTTCCAGGACACACTTTTCTTACCCACACTATTACAAAACTAGTTTATTAAAGGAAGGAAGGACATCTGTTGGTGACCTAGGACAAAGAAGAAAATACTTAACACATCCTGATCCAAACGTGTCCTCTGACATGAATAAAATCGTCTGGACAAAGCAAAAATAAACCAAAATTGAGGCCGTGGCAATGAAGAAGTTAAATACTTCCCGCACTGTATTGATGGGTTGATAGAGGTTATTCAAACTAGCCCACGAACACGTAGGAATCTCTCTAAGTAAAACTGACTGACGTTTGAGGAAATACATATAAACAGTCATCATAGTGAAATAATTTACCTCGACAGACAATAACCATTAGGGCCTATCAAAGACTTTCTGAGTATCTTAAAATCTCCTTCAGCACGATACAGGTTTCTTTGTGTGTATTGCCAGACGATATCAATCATTTCTCTCCCATGACGCATTTATTGACAATTATTATTTATACCACAAGAGGATTTTAGTCCTCTTTCGAGATTCTATTCACACGGGTGGAGTTATATACACCCATATGTAACCCCTTCAGTCCAAGAGGTATTTCCTTAACTATCATATGATTCATTCCTTTAGTCAGATTACAATACAAAATAACCAAAATCATCGTAGTAAAGGAATTATTTTCCTTACGGGATTAACTGCCTTAATGATTATTTGTCTTAAGGATTATTTGCCTTAAGGATTATTTGCCTTATGGATTATTTGCCATAAGGGATCATTTGCTTTAAGGGATGATTTAACTTAAGGGATTATTTGCCTTAAGGGGTTGTTTACCTTATGGGATTATTTGCCTTAAGGATTACTTGCCTTAAGGATTATTTGCCTTAAGGATTATTTACCTTTAGGGATTATATGCCCTAAGAATTGTTTGCCTTTAGGGATTATTTACCTATAGTGATTACTTGCCATAAGGGATTAGTGGCCTAAAGGGATTATTTGCCTTAAGGGATTATTTGCCTTAAGGACTATTTGCCTTAATGGGGACTTTCTAGGGTGGGAGGGGCAGAAACACCGCACCTAAACCACTACAACACGATAGCTTTTACTTTTTTTTTTTATTACCTCCTTATGGTTTTATTTATTTAACTCCTTCACTACGATGACGCATTGGTTCATCTTAGGCTTCCACCAGACGACTTTTCTCAGCCTGGGGTCTCTACTAGTGAAGGACATAATGGTGGCCGTATTTAACCGCTCCACTTCAAAAAATATATTATACGCCAAAAATAAATAAATAAATAGGACTGGAAATAGCAAAAATAAAGCAGGGTACACGTCCTCAAGGACCGTGACCGTGTTCCGGATTTATCTCTGGTTGTGAACTGGCTGAGTTAAGGTCAGCAGACGGCATCCAGATGACTGACCTAATATTCCCTCTGTGAATATCAGCAACTTATTTCTTAACCCTTTATTCCGGTGACGTCTTTATTAGCTTGGTCTTAGTGTTGCCAGATTTGCCATACTAAAGGATTATTTGGGACTGTCTTTAACTGTTGCATTATCTTAGGTCTCTCAAGTTGAATAAAGTCATTGACCGCCAAGAAGCCTGAAATAAAAACACTACTGGTCTGAAAAAGCTAAGCAATTATCATTATGCAAGGTGTGTTTGTAGGGTGTGGGCGGCAGCAGTAAAGTGTTGGCAAAGCACTGAACATGTACTGTATTAGCTCACCAAATGTGCGAGGCGAGGCTCATGTTTGTATTACGTTTCACTGTTGCATATTCAGTAATGCATTTGTCACAGTTCGTCCGTGAGATACATTATATTGCATAGTTTGCATATTTGTTTATTCATGATATAGCTAGTTCCAGACTGAGCGTACATACACACTGCACATAGTTCATAACACACCAGCAGGGGTACCCGGGGTTGCACAGGCACATCGCGCTTTTCCCACTGTCAGCATGGACTGCCAGTGCATGGTCAGCCCAAAAGAGGCAGTGTTTTGTATATCCTAAAAAAATAATGATATATAACTAGGTTAACACTGTAAAAATATCCCAGGGCATTATAAATGGTATTACCTTTTATATCTGCGATGCAGTAAGATAAAATCTCTAAGGAAATTACAGCCACATTCACTGTAGCTTACACTCACCACAGAGTTACTAATCAAACACTCGAATTTTGTTGTCATTGCCACGTATTTATTTTTTCATGCATTTTGAAAGAAGGAAGTCTGTACACACACAAAATTAAGAGACACAATTTTGTACATTATACTTAACTATAAAATATCAGTCGTAGATTGCACACAGACAATGATTATTATATTCATCACGAACTTGCCTTGTTTTATTTCTGCAATCTCTAACTTGTCGATCCCGCCGCTGTATACGCCGTGCCATACGGATATGTGAGTGATGGGAGGCTTAAGATGTCACAGAAAGTCTGAATGTTGCCGTGGCACTCCAAGTGATTGATTAATGCGAGACTAGATTTAGGACTGATTTCCTTACGATGGCTGATGTAGTGTCTCTCGCTGGGATTACTGCAGCCATTTTGTGGGGTGTACGTGATGAGTTAATGGAATTATTTCTGCACTATACATATTCTTTAACTATTCCACTTGTGCACAGATGATAAGTCGCCGATATTCCATATACAAGCACCTTGACCCCGAGATGAATAAAATCGCCTTGTGGTAGTAACAATACACTCGAAAAATAGTTTAGTAATCGACTATCATAGTAACTGCACGTAAGGAAAATAAAGAGCCTACGTAGAGTAGTCAGAACTTATGGTAATAAAAAACGTATGTAGTTATATATTTTTGTAAAGATGGATGGGAAGGTAACTTAAAATGGAGCATTTGGGGAAAAATTTTAAAAAACCTGCTAAGACACATAATCTGTTAAACAAAGTCAGTAATATCAATATTAACATTATAATCTCATTGTTATGCCCCATAAAGTCGTGCTGAAAACGTCTGGGTCTGCAGCTAATTAAAATTCTGCCACTACTAAGAATAATTAATAATGCACACACACACACACACACACACACACACACACACACACACACACACACACACTCATTCATCTTAGTGGCCACTTATACTGAGGTGAGGTTTATAACAGTGTTAACCCAGACAGTATCCTTTACATATCCTTGAATAATTACCTGTGATGAGATAGTGCCAACACTGCCAACACAATTATTGCAGTAATAAGCATTGTCCCCATCACAAATGCATCAGACACAGTAACGCCGTGGACCAGCAGGGAGCTCAGTGGAATATTACATTGCGGTGAACTGGTATATTGTGGCACTGCAGTAGAGACATTAGTGTGTCTTGATTATACCCACATACTAGAATTATGTTTGGTGAGTTTAGGGATAGGGGTATTGATTGTGTCTGGGGTGTGTCTGAAGTGTGTGTGGAGTGTGTCTGACGGTTATCTCTGACGACAAGCGACATATTTTGTGATGTACTGGGATGGAGGATATGATTGAAGTAGCTGCGGCTATCCAAGCTGTCCTTTGTCTTGTTTTTATCGCTACATTTTCAGACACAATACGAAATGCATTGTTATGTACATGGTCGTAAGTCGCTGCGTCTGCTCGGCATACTAGAGTCTTGGGGCAGGGCTGGGGAAACGGGGCAGTCAGTGTATGGAACAGTAGAATCTTCAGTAACACGAGAACATCCAGTAATATGTGTGAAAGTTTGTCTCGTACTGGGTAAAAGCTACAAATTTACATGTAAGATTGTATTGTGGTTACTTAAACGAAACTGACTATTGACTATAATTACTGCATACCTTAGATAGGCAGGATATAAAACAAACTGCAACAGCCTTGACGATATTGCACTGACAGCCACATGCCAAAGCGACAATTAGAGATCTAAAATGTAGAGAACGAGATGAAGGGAAAATATTAGATGCTCCAGAAAAAAATAATAATGATAATAATAATTCAAAGCCTCTCTTTAAGTCAGCGCTCATTTTTTTTTTTTTTTATGTGTCCGACACTGGGCATAGGCTTCACAGCCTGCTAGTTTTACACTGTTCGTTGAATTTAACACTTTTCACACACTTCAGATCAACAAAACATTTGACACTGAGATCATAAACGAACATTTCATTTTTTTTTTTTTTCACAGACGATGAACAGAGGAAGGAAAAACAAATAGAGAAATAATCCAAACACTAGATTACAGGTGTCCCCCACTCATAAAAAACCTGTGACAGTTGGACTTGAACTGCTGTAGGTTGAAGTTTGGGGGGAAACTATTCTGGAGGAGCGAGTTCCAAAGAGATGCGGTTCGCGGAATAAAAGAATTCTGATAGGCAGAAGTTCTACAATATGGCAGTGTGACCGTCCAGTCATGAGCGCTACCAGATGCCCGTGTGGCGCGGGGGAAGGCGAGGAGAGGTGCCACAATGGATGCAACTTCGTCTGAGCATTTGCCATAAAAGAATCTGTAAAATAATGCAAGGGAGGCAACATTCCTTACTTGTAGGGGAAGTTGTTCATTTGTAATTGCAGGGTTCTCAATAATTCTTACAGCTTTATTCTGAAATTTTTCCGGTTGTTTTAATGTAACCTCTCCACATACCTTTCACAAGGGTGAGCAATACTGGAGCTGAGAGCGCACATTATTTGTAAATTATAGCTAACTGCTCGTCAGTGAAGAAGTTACTGATTCTGTAGATTCTGTACACTAATCCAAGTTTCTTTGAAACGGTTATAGCAAGTGATCTGACATGAGAGGGCCAACTGAGAGTACTATTAAGTGAAACACAGAATTTCAATACTTTTAGAGATGAGAATACTAGTAGCATTGAAGGTAATATAGGAATCAGGCAATATCTGTCTATTAGTAAATTGCATATATATTGTTTTCCAGCATTGAATGAGACAATGTTAATTTGTCCCTATTCAGTGATCTTAGATAAGTCTTGATATATAGACTGTTGTACTGAGTTGGAATTAGAGATATTAAATTTGTGAATGGATGTTTAAGTGTGAAGGAACTGTGAAGTGTTGAGTCATCTGCATATGAGTGTATGGGATTATGGGTAATAGATAAGAAATCTTCAATATGAATTAGGAATTGGTTGGAGCCAAAACTGATACTTGTGGTATTAACTGAGTGGAAATTGGAATAAACATTATCTACTTTTATCTTTCTGTCACAGATGTGAGGAAATCAGTGGAGCAAAAGAAGATAGGCCAGAGCAATGGAGTTTGGACAGCAGGGAACGGTGCCACACTCTGTCAAAAGCTTTAAAAATATCAAGGGCTGCTACATAAGTTTCTCCACGTTGGTCAGGTGACTGATGGATGGTATGAGTCAGGAGATTAAGTGTGTCAATAGTGGATCTTTCGTGACAAAAACCATATTGTTTATCACTAATTAAGTAGTTGGATTTAAGACGTTTAACAGTATACTTGTTCATTGCAATCTCATATGTTTTCCCAGGAGAAGATGTGAAAGCTATTGGTCTGTAATCAGAAGGGTCAGAGGAACTTCCTATCTTTGGAACTGGGTGGATATTGACTTCTTTCCAAGATATGAAATGAAGAAGAACGTATGCATAGTTTGAATAATTTAGCTAGAATAGGAGCAAGTTCTGGGGAACACTTTTTCAAAACGATTGGAGGATTCCATCTGGGCCTGAAGCTTTGTTGGTTGGTAAATTGTCTAGGATGGATTTTACGTATCTAGTCTGTATTTTAAGTGGGGCAATGTCGGGAGAGTCAAGTTCTAGTACAGGGACGTTCTGGCTGACTTCCTCTAACAGGAATATTGGCAAACGTACTGGCAGGGATGTTTTCTTTTCCACGCGAGTCATTTATAGTGTTACCATTTGAAGATTTTAGTGGAGGAATGGGTGATGACTTATTTAAGTTACTGTCGAAAGAAATGAGAGTTGACCAGAATATTTATTGTCATTAGGATTAGTGTCATTATGTTGCTGTAACTTCATTCAACCTGACCTTTGCCATATGGATACTTATGTTTCGTTAAATATTCTGGTTAAGACTGACAACAGAAACAGTAATCGTTGTTGGTCTCTACAGCATTAACGACATCAGCACTGACTCTGATAGCATTTGAACAAAAGGTGTGTCAAATTCACATCCTCGTCACATTCCCACGCATCCATATTCAAAGTTCAAGTGTGTCGAAGTTCCAGATGTTCCGAGACTCTGGAAATAACAGTGCTTGTAAACTCAACATCTTAACAGACCATTTGATGAAGTTTTTTTTGGGGGGGTGGTCAGACTGGGGAGGGTATTGTGCAACGCTAATCTTCACAGGATGTATTTACCCTGCCCCTTCCCATCACCCACCACTAATACGCTCATCCCTCCCCACCTATATCACTTCCCACCTCCAACGCTACCTCTAAAACATCACCCATCTTCACAGGGTGTGCTCGTCCCGCCCTGCTCCACCAACCACTAACATCCCCACCCATAATATCCCATGCCAGGTACGGGGGTCGCAGGCTGGGCTAACCTGAATCACATCATTTAACACCTTCACTACGATGGTGTCTGTTATATTTCATTATTCTATCTTCAGGCGACTTTACTCTGCCTTGGGGAGAAATTTCCTAATGAAAAGGTTAGTTCAGCTTGTATCTGACTCATGGAATACCAGTAGTCTCTCCCAGGCAAAAAAGGAAATACCAAGAATATAATAAAAATGATGTCCCCGAGGTGAAGGGGCTAAGGGCAGGTGACGGACGTGCGCCCCTGGTGGCCATACATGCTGAAATAATCTCGTACGGATCCGAACTGACGACCACACCATCTGCTCCTGACCCCGATTGGCTCCTCATACCACTAGACCACACGGCGACAAATGAACATATAAGTGTTTTTCATCATCTTCACCAGCATATGACATTATTTCTCTCTAACTGAATGTGAGCTTTAAGTTTTCCAATCCAATGACATGCTTTCTTCTTATTCTTGTAGTGTACAGGCGATTTTATGCAGTTTAGGTCACATATATCTCACTGGACGGCTTACAGTTGATATTGCCTTTTTTTAACTCCTTCACTACCAGAGGTTTTGATTAATGGAATAAAATCGAATGTGAGTAGCCAGAATAAACTAAAAAAAAGTCACCGAAGTCAGTGGGTTAATATATTCCACACTTTTCTAACTGGTTCTTAGTCAGCTGTTTATGATGTCGATATTTTTACAGGAGGAAAAAATATGTAAGCTTGTGCCACATAAACATAAACTTGGGTGAAGAAGAGTTGAACACACCCAGCTGGGGAGGATGTTAAGCTTGATGCAAGAGTTACCAGGCTCTGCATTAACAAACAGGGGGAGGGTAGTGGCAGAGTCGCTTAATTATTAGTCCCGGGAGAAGAGTTACCGTACTGCCTCTCAGGATGACGTTGTTACTGCTGTCGTTGTTGTTGCTGGTTATTATTTGTTGTTACTGCTGCTGTTTTTGCTACATCTTTTGTGATTGTCGCTATTGGTATTGTTATTGCTGATGTTGTCTTTGTTGTTGTAACTGCTGTTTTTTTGTGCTGGGGATATTCTTGGTATTTTTCACAATACCATAAAAACAATCGCGTTCACTGACATGCACTTGCAGCGATCAGCCATAACGGTCTGAACAATATCCGAAATAGCCCGGTACTTTCTTGCATGACGGAGTTAACATACAGTAATAAAAAATAAATAATAATCGTAATAATAAAATGATAATAATGAAAACGATAATACTACTACTAATAATAACTGCTCGAGCGAGCGAAGCTAGCGAGAACAAATTTAGTCACAGTTTGGACCCCCGACATATGTACCCGAGCGAAAGACTTATCGCATCAGCAAGAAATGGGGGCAGGGGTCGGGAGGAAAACTCTGTAGTACAATAGCGAACTTCTTTGGATATCTCAGCCAATTTGAAAGCTACAAGAAAGACACCAGTTTGGAAATCGCATAATAATCCTCAATTATTTTCATTTTATAGACAACCCGTAAATCCCAATGGTTTTTCCTTAAATCGAGGAAACTATTTTTTTTAAAGACAGATTAGCATAACAGCCGGCTGCGCAAGAAGTAACGGTCTAAGGTTGCGTGAGTAGCACAGCAGTGTTTTCCGACGATAGCTGAGAGCAACTAGGTTTTACCTTTTCAACACAAATAATACCTTTTTTTTTTTGTGGGGGGGGGATTTTGACTGAATCGGAGTCAAACTAATACAGTACCCTCAACGACGAAAGAAACTCTGAATTTCTTGATTTGGTTCGATCGGAGCGCACCGAGAGATTTGGTGAGAGTAATTTTTGTGAGTGAGCAAAAGCAAAGTCATTATTAACCTGCTAGGTCTCAAGCCCTAGACCTAGAATTAATACAAGAAGAGTATTGGTTTTAAGAAGTGTGAGGGAATATTTTTGGTGTTATCTAATAAATTCTTTTTAGTATATTTAGGTCAGAAAATTAGAAGATGACGAGCCACATGAGACATTATTCAACACTGCCTGACTTGCTCGATCGCTCGAACACGTTCCACACTTTCGGTGTGGACGCCGATTACATATTAATAATAATAATCCACAGGTCACTTGAGGCTACATGAGGTCCAGTTACCGGTACGTCCTTCACATCCATTTCAACCCAGCTGGGTCACGGAAGGCCATCTGGGGGAAAATTTCCGAACTGTACAGTAGGCGATTTAAACATTATGATAACCTGGCTTATAACTGCCATCTCTCCATCTTCATTGCTGACCTGTAACAAGAGATTATTGCTGGAAGTGTTATGGAAAGGATGAAGAGCCGTAGTGTTTTCGTAGTCTGTCGATGAGATGCAATTAATGCGCTGCAAACTGACGAAAATCTCCGCCAGGATAAGTGGCAGAAGTATGTAAGACACGAGTGTTGGGTCGTGGGAAAAGCGGTTGTTAATGAGAAGGGAGAGCAATACCTAGAGGTCCTTTTGTGGAAGTCATCCCTCACAGAGTGCAGTGTCAGGAAAAAGACGTCCCTTTATTGAAGGGAAAAGGAGTAAGATGGAATACAAGCGATAGGTACTGATGAGAAAGTATGGGGGAACAACATATTAGAGTGTTAATATGAAACTCGACTGTTCATATGGTCGTTCACTAAGAAAATATGTTTCATGTCAGTCTGATCACCAACAAACTTTTTTTATTCAGCAGAGAAAAGACTTGGAACTGACGGGGTTAGATACAGCCTTCATTAATTCCTTCAGTAGCAGGGTGCTCTTGTAACATGAGCAAAACAGTCTAGCAGCAGCAAGAAAAAACTACACAAAGAGGGTAAGAGTAATGGCGGTATTAGTTTTCTCGGCATTTTTTCTCCCTATATTAACGTTGCAAGATTGGATCAATCCCAGTACACTGACACTGCAACCCTTGACGTAGCTTACGGGTTAAAAGCCTCATATTTATCCCATAAATATTTGAAGGTGTTTACAATTATATTCTTGATACCTTCTGAACTGTCTGTTTGCTTTCCTCCTCCATTATGGCGGACATGTTGCACCCGTCTGACAGCGAACTATCACCCCTTTTCTGTCCAACTCTCTAAGCAGTTAAGCGACAGTCCCAGTTCTTCATGTACGCCACAAATATTACCTCCAGTCCTTTAAACTCAATGTGTGCAGGCATCTGGAAACGAACGGAACTTGAATCTCGCTCTCTTTTGTTTAGTTTTTCTTGGAGGGAACAACACTGCGGGCTTCCGACTCGTGGCTCCTTCTCTGCATTAAAAAAAAAAAAATCGCCTTAGAGGAGAACACTCTTAGTGAAAGGGTTAAAATCTCCGAAACTCATTGTATCTGAACTGTTTTTAAACACTGATTTGACCAATTAAGACGATTATCTTCTCACAGTGAAGGATTAAAACATTTACATCAGACATATTTAATCTGGACTTTTTCCCTTCTGTATTAACTACTAATTCGGACATGTAAGAGAGAATCATCAAGGAAAAGAGCGAATAAGAACCACTCCTGCGTGGGACCCGAGTCCTGTATCTCCACAACCAGTACCGCTTGGGAAGTGACCCAGGGAAATTGTATTTGTGATCAAGGCAGCCAGAATAGTCTGGTAATTAACACCGCGTGCTGTGTTTGCTTCCCAGGATGATTGCCCTAAGGTACCGGTAAACCTAACACAAACCTAACATGACCCAATCCAACCTATCATAAACTGATGTAACCCCTCAAGACTGGCCTGGCCCAGCCTTACCCTAGCAAAGTCATCATCATCATCATCACTGCAATCACCAACAGCAACTGGAGTAATCTACTGCAAGACTCATACTTTTCCCATTATTGTTCAGTCTGACTTAATCGGCTAATAGCCTATTCCATCCAGTCCCATCAGACCGAATTTCATCTCCCTATCTTCTGTTCACGTCCTCCTCTCACCACTATATCTGGGATGCCCCTGCAGTCCTCTGTTATCTGTTCTGCACAAGACGTAACCTGACCGCTTTTGTTTTGTCTATTCTGATTATCCTCTAAATATGACTGTTTTCATATCCAGAAGGCTGTCATTCTATCTCTCCTTGTGTCATCCATTAGTATCCTTCCAAAACCTTCTGAGCGATTTCGAGTGTACATTTTAATACCTTAGATACACTCCAGGATTCCGACAGGTAAGCACAACACTATCACAGATTACTACAACACACAAGCACAACACTATAACAGTTCACTAAACTCACTGACAATTCTCACAGCAGGCGGTACAGGTAGCTTAAATCACAAACACCAGGAGACGTCTGAACAGACTGACCTCACACTGATTATACAACCACGTCTCTTTCGATATAAATGTATAGTCCAGTCTTTAATGTGGTTACCTAGTTAACCCAAGCCCCTCAGTATCATTGATATTCTCAGCCTGATTTTATAGTCATGAGCTGCAACTCTCTGAAATGACTGCCTCAAATATATCTGTCTAATACATTATAGTTCTTCATTTTCAGAAACTGCACCCCTTCAAGACCTACCAGCATCATTCCTTGTTTGGACTGACCCACATCAGTAGTCTCTAGATCTGATGAGGTTCCTAGGGTGCGTTAGGTTAGGTGTTAAGTTAGATTAGGTTGGGTTAGCCTATTTGGGTTAGTTAGCTTAAATTAGGTTAGGTCAGATTAAGTTACTGTTATTAAGTTAGGTAAGATTTGATTGGGTTAGGTTCAGCTGGGTTAGGTAAAGGATGAATAAGGTTTCTGTGTGTAGGTAGTTAGATTAGATCAGGTCAGGTAAGGTAAGGTTATCAGATTCCGTTACTAGGAGGTAAATGACTAAATTGGGTTAGTTTGCTAGATAAGGTTTGGTGAAGATAGCAAAACTACTAGGTTAGATTAGGCTTGGTTACCACCCTTGGTTTGATCTAGTTAGGTAAAGTAAAGAGATATAGTTGAGATATATGGGTTAGTTTTAAGCAGATACTTTGAACCCACTTAATACTGGGCATGCCCATTTAATAGTGGGCATGTTAGGTGCTGCCAAACAATTGCTGTTTAACTCTCAAAAGGATAATGTCACATTTTTATTTTCCTGCAGTCTCGAAGCAATTTTATGCAATTCTGTAGAGTCCCTTTGTTGTGAAATAGTTAATGGAGGCTATTTCTAACCTCTCCATTATTACGGGATCTTTCCTAAGTTGAGTACAATTGTGTGGCGGTAGCAAGGCGAAATGAAGAGAAGGTTATCGCTGTGAAAAGGATACTGTAATTCACACATATTCAAGCACAAAAATAACTCGACCCGATTTAATGACACTCCTGATAAACACAAATTCTGGCGGTCACACCTAAGGCAATTGAACCAGCCTGCACAATATATCTGTAATCACACGTTGCTCTTTACTACTTAAATTGGGTGCAGTAATAGCCACTTCACTCAGATGACGTACTTGTAGATGTGGGAGCATCTGTATGAGCGACCCTGTTCTCTCTCTCTTAGCGACGATTTGGGACGCAAGGTGTTTGACTTCCGTAGACTTAATCGACTGCAACAAAACTACAGTACATCACACCACACCACACCAAACCACACTGCACCACACCACACCAAACCACACCGCACCACACAACACCAAGTCACTCTCCCAGATTTTGTCACACCACACCAGTGACCATGAAGCTCTCGCATGCGGTACTTTTGTTTCATTTTACTTTTGCTTCCTGCAGACGATTATATCCAGCTTAGGGGAGAAACTGAGCTGGACTGGCTAAATACAAGCTTCTCCAACCCCTCTAGTATAAGACGTCTTTCCCAGTGGTATATATTCAGTGCAACCCCTAGACTGTATCATCATCATCATCATCATCATCATCATGCTGCTTCTCTTCCCCCCCCCTCCTTAAAGATGGGGCAAGGTGTGAGGTAGGATCCAGAAACAAGAACAAACAAA
>JAGKTI010021274.1:0-15832 GCA_018397915.1 Birgus latro | reverse complement strand
GACTGGAAACATTTGTTCATTACTTCAGCTTGCATTACTGCATCCTTGTAGACCTCTCCTTCTACTTTCAGTTTGGTGATTCCTTCCCTTTGCTTCAATTTGCCATTAACAAATCTATAAAACAATTTGGGTTCATCCTTACATTTGTCAATTATACCTTTTTCAAAGTTCCTTTCTTCCTCTCTACGTATTCTTGTATATTCATTTCTGGTTCTTTTATATTCTTCCTTTTTCCTGATATTACTTCTCTTTTTCCATTTGTTCCATGCCATGTCCCTCTCTTTTTTCGCTATTATACACCTTCTATTAAACCACACCTTTTTCCTGTTTTCTTTCCCACTTGCTCTTGGCACATATTTTTCCACACCCAGATTGTAGAGGTCTAAAAAGATATCCCACTTCCTCTGTATCTCTCTTGTTTCTCTGAATTTTCTCCAGTCCGCATTTTCAAAAAATTTTCTCAATTCTGCAAAGTTTGTTTTCCCAAAGTTGTATCTTCCTTGCCTATAAAGCTCATCTCTTGCCACCACGTTCCCTATTATCATCTGGAACTCAATGACCACATGATCACTTTTTCCTATAGGACACAGATAATTTAATGATTCAATTACATCAGGTTCTTTGGATAGTAGCAAATCTAATCTTGCTGGTGTGTCATCACCTCTGAATCGTGTCTCTTCTTTAACCCACTGTGTCATTACATTATTCATTGCTATATTTAACAATTTAGTGCCCCACGAATCTTCGCTGCCTCCCGAGTCCCATTCCTCCCAGTTCACCTCTTTACAATTAAAGTCACCCATTAGGATTATATTGTTGCTTTTCTCGATCACTTTCTGTAGATAACTAACCATGTCTGACAACATCTCCTGGTATTCATCGTCATTCCATGCTCTCGTCTTAGGGGGAACATATACCACTGCCATATCTCTCTTACCATTCTCCCCAGTTTCTAGTTTCAAATTTATGGCTTCGGCCCTGCCCTCTGCAATTTCCACAGTATCTACGTTTATGTTGTCCTTCACTGCTATCATCACTCCTCCTCCCGTTTTTTCTTTTCTGTCTCTTCTCCATAATTTGTATTTCCCACCTCCCATATGAATATCAATATCTTCTTTCAATTTAGTCTCTGCAAAGCACATAACATCAGGCTCGTGTGCCCTCAAAAAATCATTGATTTCTAACCTTGCCGATATTAGTCCATCAATGTTTGTGTACGCCACTTTCAAACTTTTTTCATCGTTTTTTATTCTCTCGTCTCTCCTTCCTTCCGTCGGTACCACTTTCTCAATTTCTGGTCCATAACTCTCCAATAGAACTCTGTCTTCTCTTTCTCCGTTCGCTGTTCGTTTTTTATCTTTGCTTCCTTTACTAACTCCTTTAATTTAGCTCTTTCCTCTTCATTTGCATCTCTCCTAATCCAAACATTTTTAAACCCCTCTTTCTCTGACAATTTCCACGTTCTACTTATGATTTCATTCACTATTACTTGGGACTTAGATTTTACTTTCAAGGGCCTTGCCCCACCATCCTCGTACTTTCCTAACCTAAACACTTCTTCAATCTCTTCTTGGGCTTCATTGTTTCCTTCCATAACCACTGCTATTATTTCTTTAGCCTTGCTCAGTTCCTCTCTCTCTCTTTCGGATCTTACTGTCATTCGTTTTTCTTTTATTCCTGAGATTATCACACATTTTTTCTTGTCTGCTACATCCCTGACCAAAGATTCTCTACTTCTTAGTACTCTAACCACTTCCTTCTCCACTTTTTCCTTACTTTGTTGTTCTATGATTTCCTTCAAATTTACATTTCCTTCCTCCTGTATTTTCTTCCACCCCTTATGTTGCTCCTTAATTTCCTGAATATGCTCATCTTGCCTCCTCGATTTTGATTCGTATTCATCTAGTTTACTTTTTATTCTGTCCCTTTCTTCTTCCAACCTCTTATTCTCCCTCTTCAGCTGTTTTATTTCATTTGATGCGGATTCGTTATTCGCCTTTAATTCTGTAACTTCTTTTTCTTGTTCCTCACTACGTGTGGTAACTTTTTCCAGTCTATTCTGTAGGACTTTGATCTCTCTCTCTTGCTCTATGGTCCGTTCCTGCAGCTGCTTAATTACTTCCCATACCTTTTTTAACTCCTGGACATTCCTCTCCGCCGTTTTCTCTACACCTGCTACTCTTGTTTGTTGCAGCTTATCACTTCCTTTGCCTACATTTAGCTCGGAGAAACCCGCAAATTCCCCCTCGCCAGTTGTAAACAATCTTCCGTCTCTCTCCGCCATGATGCAACCATATGGAAACTTTCTTTTTCACTTTGTCTTGTATTTTTAGGGCCGAAACTTGCGTTTTTTTAAACTAATATCCGACGGGACCACCACTCACGCATTCAACCACATAATCACAATAGGCTATCTCCTTTTCGCTGCTAGTTCTGCGATTATTTCCCCTCGATCCAGGAGCAGCTCCGTCTCTCTCCCTCTGCGACCTGTGTGTGTGTGTGTGTGTGCTACTTGCCATTATTTATCTGCCACATTGCAACTGGAATCCAAGTTTTTTTCTGGGGGGATGGGGCTTCATTATGCTGAGAAGTTGAGAGTGCCACAGCCAATGTAAACATGCAATGGCTAGGAGAGGTGGCATCATAAAGTGTCTGTTTTCTTGTGCTCATCGGCAAGGTAACATCACAACAGCATTTTGGACAGTACCTTTTTTTTTTTTTTTTTTAGCTACTTGCTGTTATTTATCTGCCATATTGTAATTTTACATTTGTATATCACTGTTTACAACACTAGGGATTCTTGTACAGTACAACACTCTAGGGCAGGGGTACTCAATTATAGTACTATGTGTGAAGGTCCAGACACACAGTTTCCTATGTGGCAAGGGTCCAGATGAAAGTCTTAATTCAAACTGTGGTAACAGGAAACAGATAAGAGCACACATTTCAACTTATTCAAGCAACATGGATTTTTTTTGCCTCAAAATGTTGATGAAAACAAACTACAAAATTCAATTTTCTCTCTCTAAAAAAAATCACAGAATGTACATTTATGCTAGAAGTAACCATCCATTCTACTAGTTGAATAGGGAAAGAGAAAAAGAAACGGAAAATCTAACAGTAAAACACTGCAGGTATTGGTAAGCATATTTGGAGGGTCAAAATTCAACTGTTCTTCTAGAAAGATGGAGGGTGCCTGAAAAAGAAATTCCACATTTTTCTGTAACACACAAAAAATTTTACATACCAGTTGGGTATGTAAGTATTGTACAGTTTGGATAAAAAAAAAAAACCTATCTCTGTTGAGGAGAGGAGGATCAGTTTTCACCTGGACGGTAAATGTAAATACTGCATTACTAATACAGACCTGTCACTGAGTGACTGAATTATCATTACTTTATTAGTATGAAAAGTGATCTTTATTCCTTCTTGCTGAACGTTGGTACAAATGATGTGACAGATAAAGTAATGATGAAGGTGTTCATTGGTGATTATGGTGTGAAAAACAGAGTAAAATTAAAAACTACTATTAATTGCTGATCCACGTTAAAGACAATTTGTTTATTTATGTTTTTCCCCATTTTTGGAGACAGGAAGGTGCCGGGGTCCACACAAAAGCTCCCCACAGTCCGGATTTGGACTGCGGTCCGCCATTTGAGTAGCACTGCTCTAGGGCTTCTTGTGTCTTCAAATACTTTTGTCTGATCTAAATAATATTCCATTAAAGTTTATCTGTTCAGTGGGGAATTAGTCCAGTAAGACAGTGTTGTCTGACCTAATTACCACACTGGACACGAGGCCACTGTACATATTATCATAAACTGGTCAAATCTCTGGGTACAATAAATATTTGGTGAAACAATGATGCCAGGGCTTACAACCTAGGCCTAATAGGGGCCTGGTGACCTTAGAAATTGAAGAAATTGACACCTGTCAGTCTCTGATGTTTACAGTTCTTCTGACTCACCCAAAATAATGGAAGGGTAAAAAAGTTGGTATACAAGCTGACACTCCATTGAGTACCAAAACTTGACAGCCAGTGGAATGACTATCTGGCATATTATATGAAACGCAACTTCAAAAACTTGGAACCAGGGCTATGGGGGTTTGGATGATGGTGACTGACTGTGTACAACTGCTGTAATACCTTTGGTATTTTTAGTACTGTATCTAAAATTAAACAGTAAAACACAGGACGTTATGTATTAAAACAGCAATTTAACAGAGCCAGCTGTGTCTGGCAATTTCATTCAATTCCTATCCATTATGTTCCAACAGGAGGGTTAGTACAAGTGAAACTAAAGATCTCATTAATTTTTTGTCAAATGGGGACAGTCTTTCCTTATTTCCTACTGAAATTAGTCTTTCAAAGGTTACTTGTTATGCTTCATAGATTACCACAGATAATGGGCATTTTTAAAATCATACCCGTGTAATATAAACAAATCTTTACAAGACTTGTTTATATTACACATACCGTTACTTCAATAACGTTACCACAAAGAGCAGAACTTACTGCCAAACTCCAAACACACATCTTACTTTTGGCATAATTCCAAATTCTCTACTGATATGTTAGGGTTGGATCATTTCAGTTATGATAGGTTAAGTTAGGTTATGATATGGCAGATCAGATTAGGTTTAGTGAGTTAGGACTTAGACAGGGATTTGGCCTGATATGTATTTGGGCACTCTCTAAGGTTTGATTAAGTGGCAATCCCAGGTGATTAAAATTAAGGGAGGTCTGAGAGGCAATGCTCCCCAATTGGGGGGGGGGGGAAGTGAAGGAGCCTTGTGGTGTGGACGTGATAGAAAGCATTAGAAGAAATACACTGAGATGATCTGGTCATGTGGAGAGGATGAAGAGTGAGAGGCTAATGAGAAGAGTGTATATGAGTGAGATGGAGGGGGGAAGAGGGAGGGGGAGGCCCAGGATGAGATGGATGGATGGAGTGTAGAGGCATATAAGAGAAAGGGGTGTGAGCTGGGAGCAGGTTTGTCTGTAATCAACATGTCCAGTCAGTTACAGGCTGCCAGTAAAAATTCAATATTTAACTACCTGCGTTGCTTATGGACCATGATTACTTTCTTTCAAATCACGAGTTTGTACGCATCCAGTTGGAACCGACACACCCACTTGGTAAACAATCTACAAGATCTCCACCATGCACTAGAGTATACGCAAAAATAAACATCCAGGAATGATAACCAATACTTACCTGGTAAGCACATAGCAGTGCAGTTGCACAGGCATCCTCAGAAGATGCAGACTGACGTATAAAATAAAGGTTGACATTCCCGTCTTGAGAGTAAACACTTGATTCCATGCTGCCTAAAGTCAATCCATTCTGAAGAGAATTAAAAATGGAAAGAGTAGCTTGGTATATACCAACATAATTTTATATAACCAGTGAAATACTAAATACAGTACATAATACAGTAATGTGCTTCATAGGCTAGCTACTATAAATGGATCTCTGCTGGCCTGAATGTTACACAATATGGTAAGATTGGCTATGGTATTTATTTAATTTTTTTGCTTCCCTCCTTCAGACATAGCCTTGGCATTTTTCAAACCAGTGTCTGAACACACAGTATCTATTCATAATACTCATGATGAATTACTGGAATACAGTATTCACTTGCTAACACTTTTGTCATAAATGACCCCTAGGGTTATTGAAGATCCTCAGGAAGGATTAATGATCTCAGAGGGGAAGGAGTAAATCTGCAACGAAAGTGCCATAGAAGAAAAGTGTCAGTAAACGGTGATACATAAACTGAAAACACTTCAAATTACTTAAATTCCAGTTTGCTAAATATTTACCACAAAATGCTAGTCCCACTGAGGATGCACCCAACTTCCCATAGAATTAACAAAATTACCTATTGATAACATTCCAATAAGTCTGGGGTTTCTGATGCTATATTACTGATTGTTTCACCAAATAAAATTAGGAGGGCAAGTAAACTCAAATTGTGGTAACAAACAAGTTCAGTTGTTCATCATCAAAATCCTACCCCTGACAACTGGAATGCATGAAGGGTATTTGATTTGAAATATTTATTGCTGAAAATGGTACAGTGCTTAAACAGAAGCAAATACGGCCAAAGAATCAATAAAATCAGTATAGAGCATTGGAAGGCAGCATACCTGAAAACAGCTACGTATCAGAATCATATATATTATCTATTTAATGCCTAGTTCATCCCCCCTCACATTCTTTCACTTATTCATTAATTCATCAAACATTACTCTTAACAACTTAAATTATATAATAATGCTCTCACAGTTACCGAATAGGTAAAAGTACTTACAACTGTAGATACCGATCAGCTGACACTACCGTCGTGTGGACCAACTAAAAAATTAGTGTAAGGGAATTCCAGCAACCCTTAAGTGAATCTATTTGGAACAAATAAGCAGTAACTCTGGCTTTTTGGTTTATACCAACTCGATCAGCCTGTACTTGGAAATCTGATTTACAGCCGATTTAACCAGGGTACATGTCACTTCCGATGACTTCAGCTGAATAGGCCGGGCAAAAGGCAGTGGTGCCAACTGTTATGTTTGTTTTCTCAATTTTCCGAGAAACAAAATGTGCGGTAATACTGAGCTTTTATACATATCAGAAACAATTAAGCATCTTCTATTGTCATCAGAGAGTTAGCTCTCGATGGATTCAGCTAGATTTTGCTTAGACAGTCCCCTGTTGAGTTTTTCGGCACTAAAAACTCATTGCATCGTGATAACGATGAAAAAAGTCATTAATTGTATATGATAGTTTTATTGTTTTATCATTTTAAAAAATAATTTTGTTCAGAATAAGAGTGGGTGTCGACTTCCTTCATGGCCGGAAAGTCCCAAAATATAAAACGCAAGAAAACGTGAAGCAGAAAGCAACGAAGGAGAACTTTTAATTCGGGAATATTACTGTAGTTGCCCTCTGCCACTTCCTACAGGAAATCTCATATTCAGCTTCCAGTGACAACGTTCTCCTTAGTGTTATAGTGGTCACTGGGTGATAAGTTAGGAGCACACACACACACACACACAGAGAGAGAGAGAGAGTTTAATAGTGGTGTGGCCACATCTCCAAAAAATGGGATCCAAGGTAGGGCTTACTGAGGTGTAGTGGGGGGGCACTAAGCCCACTGCTTGTGTGTGTATAAACTCATTTCCAGATTAGTTACGCAGCACAGTGGGTACATTAAGTAATCAGACATTTCAAATGTAGGGGCCAGTGGGGCAGCCCAGGGAGTGACTGATGGGGGCTGGTACCCCTGGCCTTCAGGCCCTGAGTTAGGGGACTCGCAAGACCCCCTGGCCTACCCGTAGCTATACTATTGGATTTTACTTCTTTTTTTTTATGACGGGTTACTGGACTTAATTAAACCTCGAACGTTGGTTGGAATAAAATACAAAGGCTGTATGGTATAATAAAATGGATTATAAATATACTGTATATATATAGGCTGTCAAATTCACCGGGAAGAGGTAAAGAAATATGAAGAAGAAAATGGTGATGGATGAGCGACTGAGAAGTGACTTACCTAGCTACAGAGGAAGAAGAAACGGTAGGGAAAAGGAAGAGAGAGGGAGGGGGGGAGGGAAGATCATAGATATGAACTGTGCTATTAATTCATTGGCTGACAGGAAGAGCACCTGATTTAGCGCTGCCCAGGTACTGTGGCAAATGGAAAGGCTGACAAGATCCACCATCAACTCAAATCTCTGACGTTCTCATGTGGAGTGAAGAGCAACCATGATGTACAAGCAAGAAAGGTTTGTCCACTAATAGGATGGATAAAAAAAAAAAAAAAGAATCCCCCGAGCTAGACCTTACAATGAGATCATATAGCCCCGCTAGGTAACAGGAGGGCGCTACCCCTCCCGGCACGGCAGTCCTGGGCGCGGATCGAACTCGCGACCCCCCAGTCCCGAGCTCGATGCTCTACCTATGAGCCACCGTGCCCCCCTAATAGGATGGAGATAAAGCCTAGACTGGGCACAGGAGAGGTTAGTCACAGCCCGTGGGAAGGACTATGTACTGTACTGGAACGTCTGTCAGGTGTGGCTGAAAAGATCAGGGGAGGAAGGAAGGCATTGGAGGCTTTTCCGCACCTTTTCCTGAGCGAATTGTTTTGCATACTGCACTTTACCTTTCTTTTGTATGTCATTTATAGTTTGCAATATCGACATAGACTTCATACACCAGTAAAGTGCCCATTGTCAATATCCATAGAATACATATTGCCCATTGTGAGCGCGTGACGAGAGAGCGAGCGCCTTGATATCACAATTTCCTTCTGATACAAAATTATAGGCGGGATCTCTGGTACTTAATTGCTAGAACTGATAAAAAAAAAAGTGTTACTATGGAAAATCTTTTTTTAATTTGATTTCGTAATTGAGGCTTTCACCGTTTAAAGCCGAACACTCCCTGGAAAACTCGACATTCCAAGGGGTTCCTACGTCTTTATGGGGAATTTTTTTGTTGATAACAAAACTTGTTGAATGAATGTATTACATGCAGAAAGAATTTCAACTCTATTTCACATAGGAGTAAAGCTATTAGCTTCTACTAAGCCTGACGGTCGGGTCGGGCTGGGCCATTCATTTCTAAGCTTAACTGAGAGTTAGTAAAATACGGGAGTTTATTAGCAGGCCTGTAATCGTTTTTTTTTTTTTTTTTTTTTTGAGAGGGGGCTAGACATAATGCACATACCTTCGTACTACAAACTTAAAATCAAACCGAAACGCTTAAGTTTTCAGACCATCCGATATTTTTCAGTTTGATTCTACCTAAAAGTTGATGCTTAACGAGGCATGCATGTTTAGTGATGGAGTTGGATGTTTAAATAAAAGGCTTCACTTTCTGCCAATCTGAACTTTCAACTCAAACTATGAAAGTTTAATAATCTGGCCATTTTACATTTCAGTTGCACTATGCCGCACCCTTATGAAGATTGTTCCTACACGCCTGCGGTAGGATTCAGATTGAAATATACTGCACTGCCTTTATTCTTATGGAAAAGGTAAAATAATAAAAATCTAAGTACCATTATGATTTAGTGTATGATCAGCTTTGATCAAATTTTGAAATATTCGATCAAATACGCGTAAACTTGTTTGATTTTTCAACAAAACCACTGCAAGTTCTTCCTTTTTTGGTGGTAGGTGGGGTGCTCAACTGCTCGCTATCCACCCACTCGACGCAGTGCTGCTCTTGGGTGGCTGCCCTGTCCTCCCTTCCTTCTTTCCTTCCTTCCTTCCTCTTATGTCGTTCTTTCCTTCCTCATCTGTCTACTGGTGACTACACTGAGTGACAAGCTAAATGGATTCCTGTATACCAGGAAACCATTTACTATTTTTTTTCCTCCGATTTAATGGCTATCGGCCACATGGTAGGCCATTAAGCCAAACAAAAATAGAGATAGACATTAACAGTTCATTATACTGTATATACAATGTAAGTTTTATACTAGTCCCCTATAGCAGTAACACAGACAAAACAAGAGCAGTAGGGCTGGTAGGCAGTGAAGAGATAACGGTTGGCAGGTTATGCTGTAGAGTCGCTGGAGAATGAGTCGGAGTCAGATTCAGGACCGGCGGCTAGATGGGACTTCACGGCCCCAAGGGTGTAGGAGAGGATACGATACTCCTCGGGGCCGGTAACAGCCTGGAGGGACCCCTGGCGCAGCTTGGTGTAAGAGAGCAATGCCCGCCGAAAGTCCCCTCTGGCATACTCAAGCTCGCCAGCCTCCTCTGGCGCCAAGCCCTCGTAATGGCGCAGCTGGTCCTCAAAGATCTCGAGACCCAGTTGGGGGAGGGAGGCAAAGTCATCCCAAGACAGTTGTCGGGCCGAGCTTGAAGGCTGTAACCTCGTCGGAGCTTTCTCTGGTGATGAGGAGTCACAGCTGGAGGCGCCACGGAAGTCACAGGGTCGTTGGGAGCATCAACCGCAGGTGGCGAGGATGGTGTAACATCCCCCACCTCCATGGGTAGGCTACCTCAGGGAGTGGCTGAGAGGCCGACCGACGGGAGAGAACGCGCCCCGACAGCTGGATCCTCGTCGGGGGAGTAAAGGGCTGCAGCTGTAGCACCCTCGGAACCAGGGAGGTGAGGGTCGCAGATGACCCAGAACGACGCTTAGGAGCCCCCCTCTTACGCCTCCTCTGCACCACGGGTGTGGAAGAAAAAGATTGGGGAATGGAGATGGCAGGGAGCCCATTGGCCCGGAAGATGGCGGGCAGGCGCTGGGCTAAAACTGCCAAATCTCCTCCCGAGAAGGCCTTAGCAACCTCCACACACATGATGATGGTAGAGGCAGAGGAGTCAGGGAAGGAGGCATGAGCAGGAAGTGGAGGTTCACGCCGACGACGATCACGAGGAATGGCGTGGGGAGAGCCCCGCACTGCCTGGCCTGCAGGGCCGGTGACAGAGGCAGCTGCAGGGCCCTTTGCATCCTCCCCCACAACAAACTCGACCTCCTCGCCATCAGCAACAGAGGGCACAGGGTGGGCAGGGTTGGGGGCCACGATAGAGGAGCGGTGGAGAAACACATCCTCCCCCGTGTCACGGCGAGTCACAAAACCGTAGCCCCTCCGGACGTGAAACCACTTAACCCGCCCTACCACCTTGGTTGCCATGCTTCTCCTCGTGGAGCCGGGAGGTCCGTCCTGTAGGGCGTCTTGGGTACAAAACGGGAGGTCCGTCCTGTAGGGCGTCTGGGGTACAAAACGGGAGGTCCGTCCTGTAGGGCGTCTTGGGTGCAAAACGGGAGGTCCGTCCTGTAGGGCGTCTGGGGTACCCTCTCCCATTTACTAAGCTGGATGGTAACCATATAACCAAGCTGTGGCGCCTGGTGGTTTAGTGGGTAATTAAGGCTCTCCAACCGGATTGAGCCCGTGTCGGTTCATATCCAAGAGTTGGATGGGGTTTATTGCTCACATAATGCCACTCAGGGATGAGTGAGGCTGGCCACTCTCATCTTAAATGTTCGAACCAACTTGCCTAGCTCCGGGCTCCTACGCTTCTCATGGGGCAACACAGGTTTAGATGATGATGATGATTTATTTTCAAGTTTAGCCTTATAAGCTCAACGCTGTTTTCTTTCATATTAAAGGTCACTTATCTTGCATAACAACACGTATTTGACACACACACACACACACACACACACACACACACACACACACACACATTTGCATTCCATCATAAAAAGCTTGGCCTTAAAATATATACAGTATATTCCAACATACGATATGCACAAAATATAAACATTTATTCAACATGTCAAACACGAGAAAGCGTGGCTTTTCTTCTCCCCGTCGTGTCAATAAATTCGTTCAAAACCGCCTTCAGATCAAGGATCTCAATTGTTCTAGAAAGAGAACTTCGACACATTGTATGGTTAAGCCGGTTGTGGGTCATTGTGCTCCTCAAGTAAGTCTCTCAATTTGTAAATAGAGTTACGATAAGCGTGGAACGTGTTCAAATGCGCGAGCGAGCAAGTCAGGCAGTGCTGAATATTGTCTCGTGGCTCATCATCTTCTGATTTCCTGACCTGAAAATACTAAAAAAAACTTATTAGATTACGCCAAAAATATTCCCTCACATTTCCTAAAACCAATATTCATTCCTCTTGCATTAATTTCAGATCTAGGGCTTGGGACCTAGCAGTAATGACTTTGCTTTTTGCTCACAAAAATTACTTCTACCAAATCTCTCGGTGCGCTCCGATTCGAATCAGAAATAAGAAATTCAGAGTTTCTTTCGTCGATCAGGGTATTGTATTAGTTTGACTCGGATTCAGTCAAAAATCGCCCCCCCCCCCAAAAAAAAAAAATAGAAGGTATTATTTGTTTTGAAACGGTAAAACCTGGTTGCTCTCAGCAATCGTCGGAAAATACTCACGCAACCTTAGACCGTTACTTCTTGCACAGCCGGCTGTTACGCTAATCTGCTTTATATATAAAAAAAAAATAGTTTCCTCGATTTACGGAAAAACTATTGGGAATTACGGGTTGTCTATGAAATGAAAATAATTGAGGATATTTATGCGATTTCCAAATTGGTGTCTATCCTTCTCGTAATTTCAAAATTGGCTGAGACATCCAACAAAGTTCGCAACTGTACTACAGTTTTCCTCCCGACCCCTGCCCCCATTTCCTGCTGATGCGATAAATCTTTCGCTCAGGTACATATGTCGGGGGTCCAATCTGACTAAATTTGGTGTTCTCGCTCGCTTCGCCCGCTCGAACAACAAAACACAGAAACAGTTATAAGCACAATAGAAGGCAACAGAGAACTATAAACATCGCTTGGCATTGCCACAACGTAAATACAGTATCTAAAAACATCATAACACTACCACGGTGCGTCTCAAATAGTTGTACCAACAAGATCTATGATAATATTCGACATTTAGTATCATATTTTACTTACAAACTTGATCAGTTTCATGAGTTGTTGTTGAATCCTCAATCTTGGTTGGTTTTGACAAATTAATATACAGAAAACATTGTGGGGACTATAGCCCCCCCTAGCCCCCCCAGAAATTTCGGCCTTGATTAGTGCACCGTATGCAGTATTAAACTAGTGACAAGGAAGTGTTGGGAGCCACCTAAAACGACGAGCTCTAGTAGAAGGTAGTCAACATCAGTCTTTTGTATCATGGACCAGGGCCCAGGTTCACAAATAGTTTTTATCAGTTGCCTCTCGTAAGTATGATCCGGTTTTGAAGGAAGATGGGCAGTTTATCCCACATATTACACCCCAATATAATATTGTATGTTACTGATGGAAGCTATGGCAATATTAACAAGATATAAGCAGCACAAAATGTTACGGTGTAGTATCTATATTATAATGATCCGATTTCTGTATGTTTGTTGGTTTGTCCATTTGTTACCGTAACACAGCTAAAACTATGCACTGTATCGCATCTTTTGTCAGAGCAAGGTACTGCTAAAATGCTGTATCTTGAAGAATAAAGCAATTTCCAGTACAACTGGGCCACAAGTTCCCGAGTTATGACTCATTTCTGGCCTTTTGATGTCGAGCGGCTTCGGCGGCCATTAGGCGGATCACCTTGTTTGTGGGCACTGAAGTTACTGTAACACCCCCAAAACTGAGCAACGAAGTGCAGTTTTTGTTATAACAAGGTACCGTTAAAATGCTCTAACTTGAAGAATAAAACAGTTTCCGGTCCAATCGGGCCATCGGTTCCCGAGTTGACTCATTTCTGGTCTTTTGACATCGAGCGGAAAGGCTGCCGAGGGCGACCTTTACGCGAGTATTAAATAAATCGGTGAAGATGAGTTATTACGAAACCTCTCTCATGCAGCCTAGAATTCGGCCGTAAAGCTTTTTTTTTTTTTTTTTTTTTTTTTTTTTTTTTAACGTAAGTAGAGTTGAAACGGTGAGGATGGAGTGTTAAGCTGTGTGGCAACCCTGCATTCACTTTCACAGCCCCACCCGAGTCATGCCTCCGCGGTCGCGGTGCCTCAGTCCGCTCAGGTCTTTCGTGGGTAGTAGCTGTTGTACAGCAGCCGCTAGTGGAAGGCTGAAGTAGGACAGGAGCGCAGTTTTAGTCTACACCCTCGACTTACTTTGGCAACGAAGAGGTGAGGACATGATCTAAGTACAGCAGTTTGAATCAAGTTATCAAAGTTTCTCCCTTACCATGCGAGTACATAATGACTGTCCGTTGGTGTTGTGCTGAGGATGAAAGTAACTTGCTATTTACAATTACTGTACAATGCGTCAGTGTGGCCTCTTAGCAACTAAACTCAGACATGGTTGACCTATCGCATTCTTATTTTGCATTTTCAAGCATGATGATTTGTGAAACAGGCACAAACAGATGTTGGAGCTTCAAGACTCTAATATAGGGCTTTGATAAACTCCTTAATTTCTAGAACTGGGAGCATCAGGACCCTAATATAGGGCTTCGTAAAAGTTGCTAAAGTCTACAGGAGCGATGCATCTCTTCCAAGAAACGTTAATGATAGATGGACGAACAGAACCGCTCCTCGAGATGCTCTTGCATCAAAAAGGGAAATCTATTCGCGTCCAGCGCTTCCATATATTCATATCACGAAACATAATATGAATGTTCCTGATAGTAAGGTGAGCAGAACGTCCCATTCGAAACAAGGGGCAGGAGACTGTAGATATTGTATTACGATCTTGTATTGCCACCAAGGGCTTTAGAAGTTGGTCATCTTTCTCAGTGGGGTAAAATGAAACTGATTGTCACCGTTTTTATCAGTATATAAGCACAGAAAACAGCTGGGACCAAAATCTTTATCTGCGTCCTTATTTTATTACACAGAGCACGTAACTGAGCAGTGATAATTTTGTGAAGTGTTTTAGTTGATGGATGAGCACGTGAGTGTTCTCATTACTGTGGTGAGTCAGTGTCACCCATGGCTTCCTGGATGTCACCTCCCTACTGCTGACATCACTGGCTGAGTGATTTTGATTTTAACCATTCACTGCGATAATAATAATAATAATAATAATAATAATAATAATAATAATATTGTTGTTGTTGTTGTGGTTGTTGTTATATTTTTGGCTATCTCCAGAAACGTCATTCATCTTAGGATTTATCAGACTGGAAGGGTTAAATGCAGCCTTCGACATTAATCCCTTTTCACCAGGAAAGATCTCCAGAGCTGAATTAAATAATTTGATATTAGCCTATATACAATACAAATTACGACCTCGAAGTGAACTGGTCTGATTATACGTTATAAAAGCACGTGTATTTTTTTTTTCTTGTACCGTGAGCGTACAAGTGAACACTGAACCCGACAGAAAAGATCTCATAAAGTTTTATATTTCAGGTACAATACTAATCCTGTCTTGATAACTGATTCTGTCCTCTTACCGATTCTTTTCCCTCTCACTTATTAACCATAAGAATACTGTTTGTTTCCCTGATCTGAACAAAAAATCTTTCAACATCATCACCCTGTCAGCCCACTGCGGAACAAAAGCCGCTTCCCCTTCCTCCACGTAGAAGAAACTGCCGTAATCGTTCAGAACACTTGAAAGGTTTGATCGCGGCACTTACCTTCCGCATGACAACTTGTGTGTTACATTATAAGGGCTCCTAAATTAAAGTCGCTTAATCAGTTCTAGGTTTTAAATATATCCTACTTCCCTTCGCAGTAGTGTTAGGTTTCCTGACTGTAAGTCTTACAAACAGTTCGAAGTTTAGAAAATATCTTACTTCCCATGGTAAAAGCGGAAAAGTTCCTAAATGAGTCTCATAAACAGTTCTAGATTTTAAAGATACCCTACGTCCCAAGGGAAGTAGACTGGTCACCTACCCTTAAATGTAATGGTTCGAGGCACTTTAATTTGTTCCCCTAAATCACCGAGGAAGTGAAATGGGATTGGATGTCATCTTTTTCATCATATATCCACATAACATATTTGATCATGTGCATACTTTCTTTTTCGTGCCAAATTTTATGGTGCATAAGAAGTGAGATGGTGTATGCTTAGGGGTGCGGAGATGGTTTATTCGAGTGTATTTTGAAGCGTGTATCCTGTTTAACTGAATAACAGAAATTAACCCCTGCAACCTGGTGACGTCATCATTAGCCGGTCCACTGCAGGACCGGCCTTATTTTTCTGTTTTTCCATTTCCCTCATCATTATCATCATCGCCTTCTCCTTCTTCTTCGTTTCCCTCGTCTACTTTTTAGTTTCATATTATTTCTTCTGGGCCAAGTTATGATAAAAATGGCATAGAGTTTGGTCCTAAGCAGAATTATATCATCCTAGTGGTAGCAGAAATAATATACTGTA